>VWZU01008019.1:284278-325808 GCA_013397095.1 Sterrhoptilus dennistouni
AAAAAAAAAAAAAAAAAAAAGGTTCACTTAAATATAAGACCTTATGTCTTGTATTTAAGACACTCTTGTGTCCTCAAATTCTAAGGATTATACCACTTTCTGACTTATTGTCACTTATGGCCCAGAAAATGGGAAAAGAAATTTAGATATAAATTTTAGATATAAATTCTTATATAAATATATATCCCCTCCAACAAGTTTGACCATGGGGAATGCTTGAAAACAATGTAGCTTCTCCTCATAGATAGAAACTATATTTAGTTTCCATCATCACTGCTTTTCAGAAATTCAGGAATCCTACCTTTCATGTTCAGCAGGTCATCCCTTTCAGTTTCCTATCTGCTTGCTTGGGCTTTTGGACAAAGCCATCTAGGCAGCTGAAACTGCTTTTATGTTGCCTATTTATTACAGACACAGTGTTCTGGTAAAAGCTGAACAAATCAATTCAAATGTAAGAAATCCCATGAAACAGCTGAATTCTGGTTTTAGTTTATACTGTTGACATTCAGCAGTAAGATGTGTCCAGGAAGAGTTATAATGCACAGGAACACAGGATGTTTGCTCCTCTGCCTGTTGGAAATAGAAATTTCCTGTTAATTTAGCAGACATATGACACTAATTCATCTTTGTTTCTTTTATTTTTAAAGTTTGCTCGCATAACTACAGTTCCGAAATTGGTGTGCTAACATCTCCAAACTACCCCAATAACTACCCTGTCCGGACGGAGTGCATTTACACCATCACAGTGGGAATGAACAGACAGATTGTGCTGAACTTCACCGACTTCACCTTGGAAGGGAATAAACGCTGCACACAGGATTATGTAGAAATCAGGCAAGGCTAATTATTTCTCTTGTCCTTAGTACTGATTACCATTTTCCAAACCCTCTTAAGCATGTTCAGAGTCTTTAGTTTTAACTATATGCCTTGCTGTCAATGTAGGAAAAGTACTTACTAGAGAGCTTTAAAGGCTTCCTTTTCCTCCTCTCATCCTGCTCTGTTGTCAGCTTTCCCACTTGATAAATTTCAGTTCTGAGAGCAAGTGGACTGTGTTCCCACGCACTGCATTTGGGTTGTTGCAGAAACAAAATGTTTCATTGTCTGTTTTGTGACATATTCTCCATGGTATTTGAAAAGTTGTGGCAGTCAGGTGAAGTTCCAGGTGACTGGAAAAGGGGAAACATTGTACCCATTCTTAAAAAGGGTAGAAAAAAGGACCCTGGGAACTATTTACCTGTGTGCCTCCGCTCTGTGCCTGGGAATATCATGGAACACATCCTCCTAGAAGCTCTGCTAAGGCACACAGAAGACAGGGGGATGGCTGGAGACAGCCAGCATGACTTCACCAAGGGCATTCTTGACAAACCCAGTGACCTTCTTTGAGGTTCATCAGTGGATGAGTGAACAGTTACAGATGTCATATGTGTGGGCTTCTGTAAAGCTTTTAGCACAGTCCTCCACAACATTCTTCTCACTAAATTGGAGAGAGAAGCACCATGAAGACAATCAGAGGGCTGGAGCACTCTTATATGAAGACAGGCTGAGACAGTTTGGATTGTTCAGATGAAATTTTTTACAATGAGGGTAGTAAGGCACTGGAACAGGTTGCCCACAGAAGTAGCTGATGCCCTGTCCCTGGAAATGTTCAAGGTCAGGCTGGATGAGATTCTGAGAAACTTGATCTATTTGAAGATGTCCCTGTTCCTTGCAGAGTTGGGTGGCATAGATGACCCTTAAATGCCCCTTCCAACCCAAACTATTCTATATTCTATATTCTATATTCTATATTCTATATTCTATATTCTATATTCTATATTCTATATTCTATATTCTATATTCTATATTCTATATTGTCTTAGACAGCAGCTACTCTAGGAGGTAACAAGGGGAACATGTAAATAATCTCCTATATTTTTCTATACTGGCATCACCATTAAACTTAGGGTACTAACCTAGTGATTTCTAGGAAATTTTGCAGGACAAAGACAAATAGAAGAAAACAATATTTGCAGGAAGGATACCTACTTAAAGTACAGCAGCACCAAGCACATATCCTTTCTGCTTGTGTGGGTGCAGATGGATGCACCCACAAAGTGCACTTTGCTGTGTTCACTTTTCCATTCCTGTCCTCATGAGCCAGCTCTCTGGGTGAACCATATCTGAAGAGTGCAGTGTGGTTTTTTTCCAGTCTGAGCATGCTGAGAGTTTCCATTACCTCACTGGGCACCATGATAAATCTCATCCTGAACGTTATACCAGATATTCTATATGGGTTATTCCTTGGTAAATAGTATCTTCTTTTTAAAACAAAACAAAAGTCTGCTTGCTGAAGTCGCAGTATTGAGATTCTGAATTCCATCTGGATTAGCTGGGTTTTTCAGCTGTACATACCAACTAGAGAAAGTTGTGAAAACCTGCAAAGCTTTCTCATTATTTTCTAAGTAAAGGTTTTCAGGGTTTTTTTTTCTTTTTAGAAAAACAATCTGAGATTAAATTTAATCTAACTTTATTTTAACAATTAATACTTTAATTTGGGGTGATCCAAATTATAAATGGGATGATTTTTTTCACTTTTTCACCTTAGGAACTGAAAACATTTATTTATTGCATAAATCTAACTCTGTTTTCACTGTGAAGAGTTCAGCAGCACTAAACAAGTTTTAAGATACGGACAGAACCTTCTAAGTGCAACTCAGCGCATTGCTGCTGCCATAACTGGATTTATAGAATGTCTCTTCAAACCTGATAGTGTTAAATAGAGTACCTACACAAGTCTTAGGTGAAGTGCCACTCTCGTTTCTTGTCCTGAGGTGTCTTTTGATAAATTGCATTTAGTCAACTACGGAAATTGTTCATCTGACCACAGCTGCAGAGGCCAAGACATAAGTGAGGGGAGATTCTGGCACACGTCTTCAACTGCCAGTAACATGAGACAGCAGCAAGCAGTTTAAGCTGAGAGAATGACAAGAAAACAGCATAGTAAAGGCTAAATAGAATTTTTTCTCAAAAGTAGCTGTAAATCTGTGAATATGCAATTGAAAGTATTACTGTCCACTTAAAAAGCATCACAGCAAGATCACACCCATACACAGATTACACATTATCTATTATTGTCCTACTGACCTGTAGGTTGTTTGTAATATGAAAGTGCTTAAAGACAAGGTCAGGAAGTGATTGATAAGCAGGTTGTCACCCTCTTGTTTATTCCCATAAGGCATGTGCAGGAGACAAAACAGAATATTAGCTGTGAATCCTGATTACAATATAAAAAATGTTACTGGAAATATTACTCAATTTAAAAACAGGAAAATAAGTGGTTTTAGAACCAACTCTGAAGACTAAGAAAATATTTCAAAACATGTATCACATCAGTGAAATGAATTCAGAAATGAATTCCCATTTGTGTGGTGGCAAATAAACATGTTTGTTTTTCTTTAAGTAAGTCAGCTCGTCTACGTTTGTGTCGGGCTAAACAGCGAGGAGTGAGAAAATTGCTACTTCAAATTAGAAGATTACCTTTGGTTGCCCCAATGATTGTCACCTTGTAGAATACAGAGAATATAGTCTACCTGAGACACTTCTCAAGCTTGTCATTGTGTTAATATACTTTCAGGATGCTGAGATGAGAGTGACATACTCAGCAAACAGGCAGTTGTGGTAGGGCTTATTACTGCAAGTAGCAAGACTCAGTATTTGGTAGCAGTATTTCTGTTGAAGATGAAGAGCCAGAATTAGTCTTTCCCAGGCCTGAAAGAATCATAAGATTTTTGATTTGCTAGCATTTCTCATGATATCTCTCTTTGACCAAAAGTTTTTATTCTTTACCATTCTAGAGATGGAGGGTATGAAACTTCTCCTTCTCTTGGAAAATACTGTGGCACAGACCTGCCTCCTCTTATAATATCTCATGGTAACAAGCTGTGGATAAAGTTTGTAAGTGATGTATTTGGCACAAGAAAGGGATTTTCAGCAGAATGGGATGGTACCTCAGCAGGTAAAATGACTGCATCAAGTATAGAACTATTTTACACATCTTATTTTTTATCTTTTGTTTGTATTTAATTTCTCACCTTTTCCCCCCCAATTTTCTGTTTCCAGTCTTCTGAATTCTGTCTGCTAATTATACAGTGACATGTATGCACGTTGTTAAGATCAAGATTTCTTGATCCTTGGGCTTTCTCTTTTACCACAGAGAAGAGCATACTATTCCCTAGATATAAAGTAGCTTCAATTTTCTCTTATGCTTAAAAAAGCAGAAATTAAGACTTTAATAAAGAGGTTTCTAATTACTAATTCTTCTCTATCAGAAGCACCCTTCAAATCAGGTAGTTAATACTTCCATTTGCTATGGGCTCTCTTCTGCTTACAACATTGATGGCTGGATGCAGATTTATGGGGCATTACTGAAGATATTCAGGCCACGTGAAGGAGCTCAGTAGTGAGAATTGCACACATCAGGTTTAATTCTCTGCTCTTCTAGTTGTTAAATGTTGGTTTGCTTTTTCTGCTATTTTCAGGTTGTGGTGGGACTTTCACAACATCTTCTGGTATCTTCATGTCTCCCAATTATCCTATGCCATATTACCACAATTCAGAGTGCTACTGGCTGCTCAAAGGAAACCAAGGAAGTCCATTTGAAATCCAGTTTGAGCAGTTCCATCTGGAATATCACCAGAAGTGCAGCTTTGACTACCTTGCAGTAAGTGCCCTGTGACACTTTGCTCCACAGGAGGCAGATGAGTATGCTGAGTACAAAGGCCATGAAAAACACAGGGCCTTGGTTTTCAAATATTCTTAAGTGAACAGACTCAGAATAGGAAAGCTCTGTGTTGATGTGCTTCCTTCATCTCATGGAGCCATGAGAGGCAAGGCAGCAGTGTCTGTGTAGCTGCTGGTAAGAAAAGCATTTTTGTGTAGATAGAAATAATCTGGTAGATGGAAATAAGAATCTGCCTGTATCTTTTAAATTTTCTGTGTTTTGAACCAAGGCCTTAGTATGCTTTTTTAATAAATTATGTGGAACTTAGCACAATGGTGTCAATAGCCATATTGTTAATCCCAAATTTCATATTTGAATTGTCACATAAATTATTTGAATATTATTAATAAAATTTAAGTGGAATGCTGTGTTCCCCTCTTGGTGACTAAGCCCCTAAAAACCCACTACTATTCAGTTGCTGGCTTCCTGTTTTTGCTTATTTCTGAAATGCCTGCCAGGCTTTCTCTGAGAAGAAATGGAATTTAACCTCTTGTATACCCAGTAACATTTCCCTAAGCAGACATTTGTCAGGGAGAACTTAATCAGATTTGTAATGTCATGCTTTATTATGTTTTAATTATTTTTTTGTTTGCTTTGGGTTTTTTTTTAGATATATGATGGCAACAGCAGCAATGCTAGACAGCTAGGTAAATTTTGTGGGGATCAGATACCACAAACAATCCATTCCAGTGGAGAGAACGTGTACGTAAAACTAAGGACAGATAACAGCCTACAAGGGGGAGGTTTCTTAGCCAAATACAAACAGGGTAAGTAAAGGAAGATGAGATGTTTCTACAGCTCATGTTGTCAGTGAAACTGCTTGCAGCCCATGATCTTACATATTTATCAGCACAGTCAAATGTATAGAGCATAGCAATGACCCAGATTTTCTAGTCTGGTACAGTTACAGAACACAGAGAGTTTAAAATTATCTACCCATCTACCTGTGATGGAGATTACGTCCTCCTTCGGAGAAAGCTAGTAAGGTGGCTCTATTTCTACTACCTGCATCAGTGGCACTTACCACTGCAGATTTATTCAGAGTAACAAGTACTGAAAGTCTGTAACAGGGTGGATTTGACTGTTCTTGCTCTTCTGCTCCTTCAGGCTCCTAAATTTTTAAAAGAGAAGGCAGAGATACAGGAAGAGCCTCTGATCTTAGAGCTGCTTTTGAGGCAAGCTGACAAAAGATAATTGAGTTCCTGCCAGCCAGACTGCATCATTGTGGGTGCTTGGGATGATTTAGCTTATCGGGAACATTTTTGAAAGTTTCATTTTTTTTATAATTTGTGGTAAGGCTAATACTTTTCTTGCAAAGATTTTTTTGCAAAATAGTACTACCCCAGAAATATCAGAATAATAGCATTTGGAGAAAAATACAAGAAGACACATGATGGTTATTTTATTCCCAGTCATAATCTTGAATATAGTCCTGATGTTTATTTTTCCCTTTATACACTTTATATTTTTTACAGTTAAATGCACATTGGAAGATATGTAATTTCATCACATACACAGTGATTTGCAAGCATTTTTGTGTCCTCTTAATACAACATGACCAAGTGACAAGGATTGTTGTAGGTTTATAGACATGAAGTTGTCCTAGGTTTGGACAATAGTAAATGGATTATGAAAAAATAGAGCTATTCATCCATGCGTGACACACACAGTAATTAGAAGAGGAAGGGAGCCTTAGCTCCTTCATTCATTACAGATATCACTAGACATTCATCTACCATGTACTTTTCAGACTGCAATGTCAAGAGGATATATTAGAAAAGGTTCCCCTTGCCTTTCATTAATTAAACAGAAAGAGCACTTTCAAAGCACTCAGATGTAGAACCTGAGCTATCAGATAATGTGATTTACATTCATATTTAATTCCTGGAGATGCATCAAAGGAAGCTTTTAATGGCTTGCCCAAAAGTTAAAATTATGTAGCCAGTATGTTGTAAAATAAGGATGCTTAGATACCAGACACATTTACATGTACATGAAAGAAATTTAATGATTAATTGGAAAATGTTGCAAAGGAAAAGATGGTATCAAGTTACCATTCAAAGGCACCTCTGTGCCTGATATGTTTCTAATAAAATCCTGATGGCAGGGGGTAGCAGATTTTACCTGTCTTTCATTCTTCAAAACCCCTTTTTTGCTCTTTGTCCTGCCCTTTCAAAAAGTCATATGCTTTAGTGTAGCTTTGCAGGCAAGCTCCACTCTACCTGGCCTGACCTTCAGCTGTATCCCCAGCATTTTGAAATAGTGAAAACACAGACCTTTAAATCGTTTGGATAGAATAAAAAATTGTGCAGGAGGTAGGTGTACTATCTGTGGTGACAGAAAATAGAACAGTTATGCAAGTGAATCGCAGCTATTTCTGCTGTTCAAACACTGCAGATTTGCTGCACAAACCAAACAGCCTGGTCTGCTCCCTGCCTCCTGCCCTCTTCCCAGTGCATTAATTACACTGCTCTGCTCCCAATACACATTGTATGCCCTCTCCAGACAAGGGATTGCCCAAAAAGATATTTTTTGTCATTAGGGAAAGGTGGATACAGGAAAATGAGACTCATTGACCTAATGCCATAATTGTAATTTTGTTCTTTATCTAGTTTAGCTTATTTTCATTTTCTCTGCACTTCAAGAAAAGCTCTTATTATTCCAGGTGAGTGTCTAGTTCTTATGCTAGGATGCTATTGAATGTCTCACAAGGAAAATCATGGCTCCTTTTCACGAATTTTAATTATCACATTCTCTTCCTGGGGCTAGAAAGCCCAATACTAGTAGCATTATTTCCATTGGTTGTTTTAGCCAGGGATCATAATTTTTTCCTAATTAGCTGAAATAAACCACTTTTATCTATTAGTCAATATTTGTTGAGCACCTCCCCAAATTGTTTGAAATGACAGGGCACATTTCTATGATTAGTTAAAGAAAAAAAAAAAAAAAAGAAAATGTGTGTTCATGTATACCCATGTATTTGGATTTAAAGAAGACTGACCAAAAATATGTATGTACTATATATACTGATGGGTCTGCAAGTGTCAGAAAAGAAGGTCATGATAATGCTGAAAAATTCAAGTTTGAATAGCTGGAATTTTGGTTGAAACATATAAAATATGTTCTTCATTAGGTCACCATTGTCTTTCTGCATGGTTTCTCTAATCTGAATAAAAATATTTCTCACCTTGTAATGCTAAAAGTAACTTCAGTTAGTAATTTTGGAGATACTGGATTAATAAAACTGTACAAAAATAATCTATTACTCCTTATTTTTCAGTTTGCCATGAAGTGCTTACTGTTAATCGTAGCCATGGCGTATTGGAAAGTTTAAATTATCCGAATAATTACCCATTAAATGAGCACTGCAACTGGACTATCCAAACCACCAAGGGGAACACTCTCAACTATAGCTTCACAGCCTTTGATATAGAAGATGGATCTGACTGTGATCGTGACTTCTTAAAGGTATGTGCCCAGATTCTAGAAAAGAGGAAAATCAAGTCTTTAACAATAAAGAGAAATAATAAGATTGCAGAAGAGCAAGGGGAAATTTATCTTATTTAACTTTAACTGTTAAAGCCCAAGCATTAAATCCAAACTATTTAACCCTATTTCCTCAGTGATCAGTAGGGAGTGGAGCATTGCTACTGTAAGACGAGTATGTGCCTCTGAGAGGATGAATCACTCTGCAGGTGCCTGGGTTTGGTACAGTCTAACTTCCAGCATGGATTAGATGGCTTTTATGGGCAAAGCACTGGCTTTTATGGGCAAAGCAAGATGTCATGATTCCAGCTTCATGCAAAGGGGAAATCCTGAGATTAGTTAAATGGATTGCAAAAGGCAGTGAGCCCAATTATTTCTCTTGTTTTTATCTGAGAAGGAGTGAGGAATGTTCGAAAACTTAGATAAATGTCTACATTTTTAAAGGGAGAGTTGCTGTGTCTCCTGTTTATACTTTTCATAATTCATCTGCATCTTTAAAGGGACTACAAGAAAATGAATGCAGCCACAACCAAAATGTGACATGTTTAGGCAAATGAAACCACAAAGTCAATCTAAAGCCAAGTACCCTTTGTTTTCTTTTCCTCAGAAAAATTATTTCAAGGACAAAAAAAGTGTCTTCTCAAAATCTCTAGGAAAACTGAAAAGTTATTTTCTCTTAACTTTGTACTTAGAGGGTAGTCATGATCATTCTATACTCTGGATCATAATCTCCTGCCTACAATTTTGCTGTTTTGCTGGACTAATTAATCCTTCAGATCTCACTGTTGTACAGGACGCCAGCATGTAGCCCCTGTGCTCTACTTAGGTTTTTGCACAAGAGGAACTGAAATTTAGAGAAATCTTAGAAAAAAAATACTTAGAGCCATGGAGATGACTATGGAATAATATTAGTATTTCTGGGAATATTTACACACGGGTTGTGCAAAAGGTTCAGCAACAGACCAGTTGATGGCCTAATCCTTTCCTTCTAGATGCGCTCTCTCACTCCCTCTGGCAGCTTTCACAGCTCAAAATTGGTAGTAAATTGGCAAAAGTGATATTCTTCCAGCTTTCTTCTCTTTGAGGCCAGGAATGGAAAGGAAAAATAGACATGTGAAGAAAATAAACAGAGGAGAACTGTATTGAGAACTACTAAGCCCTGGTTTGTTTTTTGTGAGGAGGCTGAAAAAGAAACATTGGAGCCAAGTGGAGAAGCCAGTGCTAGTCTCAAGATGCCCAAGGCCTTGACCCATAGAAAGCAGGAGCCCTGCACACAGTAGCCAGCCTGTGAGGAGCAAGAAACTTGCCAGAAGACACTGTTCTAGACATAAGTCAGGGGTGGAGGAATAGTGCCAGGGGCAAGGATCTGATCCAAAGCACTTAAAAGAAGAGAAATAAAACATATTGAAGAGAGTGAGGAGACAGGAGCACTCTTTGTTTAACAAATTTTCAGCGCTTTTAATCAAATAAAATACAGACTGAAAGAGGTATAAAAAAGAAAAAGCAAGGGGAAAATAAAGTCATAAAAGTGTGTTAAGGAGGCTTTTATTTGCAATTCATGTAAGGTTACTTACAAATCTTTCTCCAATGCCATTAAGAAATACCACTTGGAAAAGATGTTCTCATTTAGTTGTTGCATGCTGCACAAATATGTGCCATAGTGTAAAAAGAGAATGAGGCTGAACTAGCCAGGGAATTGAATAGTGTTTGCTCCCACCCTGCATCTTGCGAAAGGGGAACATTTTGGCAAGGCTGGGAATGTCCTGTGGTGTAGGAGAAAGGGGGAATCTTCTGCAACAAGTGTACAGTTCACTTTCTAAGCAAACTGCAGCTATTTGGGACTTTTCTGTTTGAAACCTATGTGGAGTCTGATATTGCTGCAAATTGGGAAAAAAAAAGATAATGAAAAGAAACCTCATATCCATTCAGATAAAATAAATTACTTTTCTGCCACATGTCAGTTTTGAGATTCCTTTATTGCAGCAATGTCTAAGAGGGAAAAGATCTGATGCTCTTGCTGAGTATAACAGAGACATAAACCTGTTCACTGTAGCCTAAGTAGGTGATGCAGGGACCATACACTAGAGTCCCTCACCATTTTCTTGAAGGAAGCGGGAAGCTGCTGCCCAGACTCTCCATGTAGCTACACTCATGAACTGGAGTGGCCACTGGTGCTGATCAAATGCTCTTTTCCCTGGGAGCTTTTAAGTGTCCTTCCCCCATCTTCTTTTGGGTTTGTGACAGCAGCTCTCCCACCTCAGGCCCTCACAGCGAACAGCAACACTCTCTTTGTCTTCTTAGCTCTGTGGCAGCTAGCAGATGGCAGGCTTGGTGACAATATTTCCTCCTACTTGCTGGGAGGCTGGGGACAGGAAGGATAAGAGTTAGCTGTTAGGTTGGATTAGGTGATGATCACAGTTTTAGTGACAGAAGGAGTAAGAAGAAGTGGTATACAATGCAAAAGGACAAGACTAAATGATGCAGAGGTGCAATGGCAGAGACATGACCTGCCTTAGCAAACTACAGTCAAGAAATGTCAATTGCAAAAAAAATCCCAAAAGTAGTAAAGCCTTTTTTAAAAGTTAGTGTGAGAAACAGATTTATGGACATGTGGACATATTTTCATAGTCTCAAACTAAAGCTCTAACTTTTTTTGAAATCTTTCTGAATTCTGAAGGGGAAAATCATGGTGGAGTGGGGACAGCTAGACGGAGCAAACTCTTTTCCTGAGTACTGCTGGACCTTGCCTGCTGGACACAACAGTTTTGGTCCCAGTCTTCATACTGGAAAAAGGCCTGTTCTTCAGTTTTGTGTTTAATTATGATTGACAATCTGACCCAAACCCACATAAAAAAGATCATTTTGCCTCATGACTAATTCAGTCAGATATACACAGTTAATAAGCTGTTTGCTCCCTGGCTTAGTCCACATATGAGTCAGAAGTTATATGTGTAATGTCAAAACCAAAAATTACTACACTGGGTATTCCTAGTGATTTTCTGTTACCAAAGATATTATCAGGCTAGTACTCAAATAACTGTTTCACATTAAGGGCAGAAAAAATATAGTCAGATGCCCAGTGAGTACGAGTAAGTACAAGTACAGTGCATGGTTCTTCCAGACTGAAATTCAGTAACATCTGTACAATGAGAAGTCAGCTGTGTATTGTGTTACCTACTTCCTTTTCTCCTTTGATCATGGGATGCTTCTTGTCAGCTAGGCCACCATTCCACCAGCTGGCAGGTTACTTATGGTGAGCAGCATTCTCTCTCTGCAGGGAGCATGGGGTGACTCCAGCTTGGTTTGGTCTGGGCAGGACCTGCATCTCCACCACTTTAGCGTATACAAGTACTTATACCTGTGCCGAGCAGGAAGGAAAAAACTCTGTTCTTCTGACTTTGTGGCAATTCTCTGCTTCTGTGTGTAGGTGCCAGAAACTGAGAAGGGGCAAATGTGGGAGGGAAGAAAAACTGCAGGTTTTTATTATGCCAGTCTCTAGCATGAATCTTACATGAGCACTTTGCCAGCAAATGAGCATTGTGCAGTGTCTCATGTCCTGTCAGAGGATGTTGGCTCATTGCTAGTAATGCTCATAGAATGTGTGACATTTTGGAAGGAGTTTTGCGGTGAAGTTGCAAGAATATGAGATTAATTGCTTCTGATAAAGACATGTACAGAAGTGACAATAATGACACAAGGCATATCAAATAGCCTGGTTTACTGGTGATGCTATACTAACTGTAATTAGATTGGATGGTCTTTAACTTCTATTGCTTGCTGTGCCTTGGCTAAATAACCTGACATTAGTCTTTCTAGAGAAGTCATGGGGCTGTAACTAGTGAGATATTGCAGGCAATGACATAGAAATGTCATTCTTTCCTCAACATTCATCAGATTATTAGCTGAGCAAGCATATATTTAATTCCCCATTTTTAATGATGAATTGCCTTCTTATTTGGTATGGCAGAACATAATCTCTGGGGAGGCAAAGTAGGGAGAATGTCATGTTTTTGCCCTGAAGATCAGAGTCCTGCTGTAGAACTGACATATACTCCTTCCTTATACAAGAAAAATATTACTTGAAAATCAATTTGAAAATCACCAATTCTTCTGTCTTTCAGTGACAATGTCCCTCTATGTTCTTCTGCACAGAAAGTACTACCATCCCTAATGTCCAGGCTGCTTAACATCTGCTTTTCTTAATTACAAGGATGTCATGATTTAGGAATGATATTCTCCAATTTAGTACTCCCACTAAACCATGCATTGCTCCCCTTTCCCCCCCCAATTGGAGGCACAAAAGGCAAAGATCAAGTTGAGATAAGGAAATTAACAGTATCAGCAACAATACTAATGACAGAGGGTATAAGAAAAGAAAGTATTCATACAGGCAAAAAACACTACAGACTGCAATAGACAATGCGAGACAACTCCCTCGTCCAGGTTTTCTAGGCTAGAAGGAGCCTAGAAAGGAGATAAGCACATAGAAAAATTTTGTAGGCAGCAGGGCAAGTTTCAGAGCTCTCTGTCCAAGTTTTACCCCTTTGGTCTGTGCATCTACTGTCAATGTTGGAATTGTCATTGGGTTAATGCAAAAGAAAGTCTTTTGAGGGCAAACAACTGCCTGATAACAACAAATGCCTTTCTTCTGCTAGGGGCCAGGACAGAGTTCCACTTTGGAACAGAGCCTTGCTGGACCACTGCCTTGCTTGCTTGCTGTCAGTGTGCTTAAGCAGCCCAGACTCTTTCAGCAGTTAGGCTCAAAGTGGTTAAAATACCATTGCATGATTATATGAGGAATATTATCAAATGAATACAGTAATTAATATGGCATCTGCTCCTGAGAACTGTTTAATTTCCTTTTGGTTGTAGCAGGATATGTCTTTTTTTTCCCCCCTTTTCTAAACCACAGCAGCATTCCAGGGATGTGCTATAATATCCTTTTTCTCCATCTGGGAATACTGCATTAGATAATTGCTGCTTGCACTCATCTGGCCATCCTCTTTTTTTATTAGCTTAACATAGAAATATCTTATCCTGTTTCTAGTTTTACTCCCTCTTGCAAATAGTAAATATGCTTAAACTATATTAGGGGATTATCATTATTACATTTTATTTATGAGTGTATCTTTCTAAAGTGCTGCAGGAATTCTTCAAGCACAGAGAATGGCTTTTCTTATGGCCATGCATTGATTTACAAAATGTCACTGGAAGTACATCTCCCTGGAGAAGCAGATGATGTATGGAATATACCCACCCAGGTCCTGCACCCAGACATCAAATCACAGCCTGCTGGCCAGGCTGCAGTACCATCCATTAACATATTATCATGCAAGCTGGCAGCACAAGAGCACATCCCTGAATTCCTTCAGGAGGTTATGGGCCTCCACAGGAAATCCTTCAGTCTAAGACTGTAAGGATCAAAGTGACAATTCTCCTCAGGTTTCTGTGCCAGGCTTCACCTGGCAGCATGGTATACACACTGGTATACAACAAAATCTTAGCCCATGTGCTGATTTTCAGTGAGAGATATGGATATTTAAAATGAGAGTGTCAGGCCAAAAAGCTGTCCACCCTAAACAAGACCAGCTTAGGACTCTGATTTTTTGGTTTTTTCTAATTGCCTATATTGCCAGAATCAAAGTACACTTTGGCTTTGCTATTTGAAAGGTTACATAGAAGCAAAATAACAAATGCACACAAAACCCCTGACTCCTCACAACTGCTAAATTCGTAGTGATTACATGGTTGTCTGCTGCCTACAGAAACATAGATTACAAGAAGCACAAGTGAAGCCAGCACAGACTCCTCTTTTGGACTCACAGAATGAGTCAGATCTCCATGGACTTGGAATTTACCACACCCTACCAGCTCATAGCAATGTGACTTAGCCTGTTCCTTCAGAAAAAAAACACAGTGCAATCAAATGACTGTGAAATACCATCACATGATGGTAGTGTGCATGCCCCTTGTTGGAGAAAGAATATTTTGGACTCATCTATTTGCAGCTGGATTCTTGATTCCTCTTCTGTATTCTAGATTTTGCTGGAAAGCCTGGCCATTATCTCTGAGACTGCTTATCACACTCAGCAGAGGCCTTGCAATAAAAAATTACATTGTGGCTGAGATGGAGATAGAGATTGATTTAATGGAGAAACTCCATTTAAATCAGTCAAAGCTTCCCCTCATCAAAGGAAAGACCTCAGACAGCTCAGAAAAAAACACACTGGCTATTGAAGAATGTCATGTGTACCCCCTGCATTGCTCCCCTGAGCAAGCCTGAAATCCTAAGAGGCAGGAATATTTCCCTTTTCTTCTGCCTCCATTTGCTGAGACCAAGTTGCAACTCTCCATAGTGTCCATAGATATGCATGATGCAAATTTTCTCTTAAAAAAAGGGAATTCCCTGAGCCCTTCCTGCCCTCTCTGGCTCTTTATGGTGTCAGTGTGATGTTTCTTCCACTTACAGTTCAGTTCCTCTAGGCTGGCAAAACACAGGAGGAGAAGCACAGCTGTGGGCACAAGTCAGCAGTGCTGCGAATTGCTCAGACCACTCTGGGCTTTCCAGAGCAGGCACACTTTTCCACCCCCTTAGGCACAGCCCCTCTCCTTGTAAGGAGATTTTCACAAAGATTTCTGCTGAAGAATAACTTTAGAAATATTATTGCCTCAAGCTCAAAAGCAGTCCTGTTCCCTCCACCATGAGTGGATTCTTCCTGCAGAGGAGCCGCCTCAAATTCTGCTTTGAGGTCAGCAGAACTCTACCAAAATAGCAACGCTATTCATCAACGATAGTCATCACTGTTATAAAGGCAGGATCCCCAGGCAGTCCCTTGGTCAGCAAAAGCTGGAGAGACACTTCAGGGACCCATCTGGATTGTGTCCACCACAGCATGCAGATTAGGAGGAGGTGCCTTCCTGATAAAGCTTTGGAGATTTAGAATGGCATGCTGAGCAAATAATATTTTGAGTGCAGATCTTGGGATGTACCAACTAGGTGCATGTCTCCCAGGTGTTCCTTTCTTTCTTTAGCAGTGGTTTATTTCCTACTCCTGTATCTAAAACAATTTAAAAATTTAATCCAAAATATATACCCTGCACTTTTTGCATTCTTTTAATTCAGTCATCGCTAACAAAAAATGTTGGTTTCATATAATTTGAAGAAATAAGCCTTCCTTAGAAAGACAGAAATGAGCAGATATAACTGTAGTTAAAAATCAATGTTTTCTTTGAGAAGGAAGTAAGTGCTAATGCAAGAGGTGAAAAACTATTTTTTAAAAAATCACTCCAATGTAATGTGGACTTCAACATTGCTAGAAATTTTCAAGGGGCTCTGATTATTTTAGGCTTAAGTTACAAGACAAAACATAGACTCAGATAAAATTCTTACTATTAAAAAATTAGACATTTCTTTATTGCCATGTGTTAGATAAATCCCAGGAAGATTAACTGTGCCTACATGTCTAAGTGATGCCTGATGTCAGATTCCATTGTACTATGGAATAAAGTGAATTGGTGATTCATTAGTGAAAGTCTGGACACAAGAAAAGGTGCCTATGGTGGTCAGACTTTTATCATAGTCATTTAGGGTATTAACATATTTAAATAATCATATTAAAATATTAATTAGAATGAGTTCTTAAGAAGGACCTTTTTCTAGTGGTGATTGCAAACTCTTATCATCCTAGCACAAACATAAACTTATTTTGTTCTCCTGTTTGTGCAGAAGTGTCAAGGCTCTATGCAGTAAGTCACTCAAAGTCTTAAGGTGCCTTTGTTTCTGTGAAACAATGTCATTGTGGTGCTCAGCTAGCACATTGGGCTGCATCCTGAAACTTTAATTTGTTTGGGTTTTCCTCTGTTTCCTCTGTGTAACCCTCTTGGGTTCGCCCTAACCCTAACTAAACCCGAAATTAACCCTAAGTGCAGGTTCTTAAGGTTTCACTCTATCCCCTCTGGAAAGAAATGTGTTGCTTGAAAATGAATTAATTTTGTTTGTGTTAATTATTGTTTTAACAATTAATGGTGATCTCTAGAGTGAATTCTGTTATTTGGATGAGGATTATATTTTCTGATTTTTGCTTCTTTTTGTTTTCTGGTAATATATTTGTAGCAATACCATCAAAATTTCCTTTCCAAAGTTTCTTTTCCTTTCATTTCCTTTCAGGAAAAGAGCTATTCAGAAACCTGTAATCATTGCCTCTGGTATTTAGATCCAAACAATCTCATATAAGTTTTCCCACTTCTAAGAGGAAGGGGATACTTGCATGTGTCAGACTGCCCTAGAGGCTCTGACCATGGGTGGGACACTTTGTTGGTCTGATCCAAGGCAACGCCTCCTTTCCTGAGTTCTGCAAATACAGCCCAGGACTGTTGGTGCTGGTGCCTGTACAAAGGTTTTCTGGCAGCAAATAGTTTGTTTCAAGACTCAGTTGGAGACAATTATTAATACAATTGCTCATTATTATGATGAATTCATGACATCTGATGACAGTGTTAGTTACGGAACAATAAAAGAGAACTGTCAGTATTCCTAGGATAGATTTTTCCCTCATATAAAACTGAAGGTTTGATTTTGAAGACTATCACCTTTTGATCAAGACTATGTGTTATGACTAACTAGTGTATATAAGTATCTTTTTTTCCAGAGCTGATTAGGCATGGGCATTTCCTCTGCAATGTTTTTCCTAATGGAAAAAAAACAAACCCCATGCCTTTTCATAGAAGTAACATTCTCCAGGAGGAAACTGATATTTTTCCCTAACAATCTCTCCCTTCCCCCCGCTTCTGACCCCCTAGTTTTCTGCCAGGAAAACTGAACAGATGGAGTCTTACTAGCAGTCTGAAAGGCTTACTTTTGCAAGACAGAGTAAGCTTGACAAGGCACTCGGCTAGAAAATTGTCCCTACCTCAAGTATGTCCAGATGGAACACATTCCAAGTTTCTTTTCCCCATTTTTTGTAGACCTTTATTTCTTCCAAGTAGAGGAAACCTCATTTTCCAGTCAGCTCGGTCTTTGAGCCCCTGCTCCAGTTCTGGTAATGAGCTTTTCTGTAACACAGGTCATGCCCTTTTGCTTTGCTCCTCCAAAGAGAAGTGAACAGCTGTGGCCTCCAGGGCATCACTATTGGTGTTAGTGACATATTTCCAGGCTGAAGAGTCAGAAAAGCCAAAATGCAATACTGGTGACCATGGTGTCCCCCCAGGAGAGCTACCCAAGCCGAACCCTTCCTGCAGCTTTTGCTGGTTCTGCTTTCCCAACCCTGTTCTAGTGTACAGCAGATGGTTTTCAGCTGCCTCTTTGCTGTGGGGCAGTCACACAGCTTGATTCATCCCTTAGAGAGCTGGTGCCTCCCCTTTTTACCTTCATGTCAACCTATACCCTTGCTCCTAGGGAGCCTGGTAAGGAGTTTCTTCTAACAGCTATCGAGCTGTGCCTAATGATTCATTCAAACATAGCACATCCCCACCTGGACCCAGGGCCGGGGTGCAAGCTGATGAAATGGAGCATTCTGCTTGCTGCTGGGCAATTGCTTTGGCTAAAAAGAGGAGGCTAAGGATCTGAACATGTGTTGCAGGTGTTTGCATGTTTTGCCAGTTGAATTGTCTGCCAAAATCAAATTATGAAGAACTTGGATTTTTCTGGTGGAGGCTCAAAGGTCTGAACAAATAAATATATTATGAAACCAATACACACAGAGAGGAGGAACATGCACTTTCTTCCCAGTGAGGAGCTGGAAGGGAGTCAAATCAGCAGTTCCTGGAGTGATTAATACACCACCCCAAAATCCAATTGTCTTGCACATTCATAAGGAGTATCTTGCCTCATACAGGCTGCAGAAGGACCTTCCCTTGATTTGCAGCAGTTTAAGATAACTCAGCTGACAAAGCAGGACCCGACACAAGAAACATTATCTCCGAGATCAGGAGAGAAATTATGGCTCATGAAAGCTGTGTTCAGCTTCAGTTTCACATGCCCCTGTTTGTGTGAGAGCAAAAGTTGGTTTGAGAAGTTCAAAATGCCCTGTGAACACACACAGCTGTTCCCTTCATTTAGAAATGAAAGACAGCTCAAAAAAACCCAGCTGTAATTCTAGCAGTCGTGGTTCTGCCTCTCTCAATGAGTTACAGCTGGTCAGGCACTCAAATTCCCTGCGAAATGCAGCTCTAAACTCAAACCCACGGGGCAGCACGGCATGAAGGGGTTGCCATAGTAACCATGCTTTGTGTCTAGAAAAACTGATGGACTGTTTTCAGAGAAAATGACATAGAAATGTGGCATTCTCTATCTTAGATAAAAATAATACCCCCTTGATGAATCAAATTGCAGGAGATGCATGAAGCTATTTTTGTTGTTGATTGGATTTGGAAGTTTCTAGGTATGATTTAATCCACAGTTCTTTAGAATGAGTTTTTATTTGTAAACACTAGAGCTAACAGTACATTGTGAATATGTATTTTGACATAGTTTTAGCTACTATTCAGAGTGATCTGCACATCGATACATTCTTCACCATTCATATTTTTCTGGTGTAAGATTTCCATGGCTTGAAGCCACAGAAATATGAGTAGTATACACTACAAAATTTTCAAAGTACTATTAAAAAGTCTAATTGGATCTGGCTTGATTTCATTTTGCTGAACTTATGCCTTGAAAAAATTTATATATCTCTCACTCTGGCTTGGAAGAAGGTCATAACTGTAATGCTGGGCATGGGACAGCTCATCTGTCTATCAGATGCTCCTTCAAATTTCACATGTGGAAAGAATACAGATTGGTATTCAACATATTGCCATCTAATATTTAGGGTAATTTCATATTTATTTTCCAACACATCTAATCACTACCAGCAATGTGTCTGCTATTAGAAACTTTCCATTTTTTCTGATTTCACCAAGAGAAGCTATACCAAATAGACTGATAGTTCTCAATTTGCAATACACTTAGCTTGCTTTGAGCTTTTCATTATATTAGACTGATAGTCACTAGTCATGAAATAGGCCATGAAATATTACCATGGACTTATTCCTGCAATTTGCCCCTAACTTCTGGCAGAACTAACTCCATTTCTTTTTTAAATTTAAAACAAAACAAAACAAACCCCAAAACCAATTAAACCAAACTGTCTGCTAGAGGATTTGAAACCATTCGAGCTGATTTCTTGGCCCCAACTATGTTTTAAATGAATAATGAGATTTCTGAAGATTCTGCAAGACCAGCATTTTCAACAGAAAGGCTGGGGGCTAATGACTTACTCTCATATGTGAGTCTGCCAGAAAATATGTGCAAAAATTAGTAGCTAGCATGGTCAATCAATATTTGCTGAAATGTACTATTTCCATAGTGTGAGTTATGCAGTACTCAACGTAGCAGAATTCTTAGTGGAATCAAAGGTATTTGGAAAAGAGATTTGAATAGAGAGCAAAGATAAATAAACCTTCGCTGTTTTTCTAGAGATCATAGATTTTATTCTTTGCATGGAGACAACTTTACAATAATGGCTTCAGAAGAGAGGAAAGTTTTTGTTGAAATTTTGAAAGGAAGCATGCCAAAAATGCACAATGAGAATGTTCAGACAAGGTTTCTATGCCAGTAATTTGCTGGGTTGTGTTAGGAAGATGTGCTTTGTGGGACAGAACATCAGATGAACCATTGCAAAGTGATAATAAAGGACAAGAGTTGCTGTTTTCCTAAACTTTAAGAATCATAGTAACCAATTTAGAAATAATAAAGCAAGTCCTAACTTGAAAATAACCAGCAATCTGATATTGTAAATCAAAGGCAATCTAGCAAAAATGTTTCATTTTTACTAGCTTTGCAAACATTACATTCCTCACACCTGAAAAATGACACTGGGCCATGGTGAGAACACAGAGGTATGTTCAGTGTGATTTGCTGGATTTGAAAAAACTTGCAAAACTAGAATTTGAAAGACCATTTAAACCTGTCTGGAGACAGCAAATGTAGAGAAGTCTAAAAGCTCTAAGCATCTACTATCACCCCATCAACATATGTATTAAGTGTTTTCATTTAATTGTGAGTATATGACTGCCTTCAGACATAATTTAAATATTTTAATGCAGAAATATTTCCATAGCATTTTGTTGTCTTGATTGTTTGGATTTTTTTAAGAGTGGTAATGTTTTAAGAGTGGGACGGATGATTCCTCATCTGTATTTGGAAAACAAATAGATTTTCAAGCTGGCTACATCTGACAACACACTGATTGTCACAATACCAGCACATAGAGTATGACAAGGAAATCAAATTTCAGAAGCATGGCTCACTACAATTTTCCTCCAAAGCAAGACTTTAGCATGAGATTATGAAACCATAAATAAACACATATGAAATCTCCTTGTGTTTTTGAAGATTTACTTTACTTCTGGTTTTCAGTTTGTCCTCACTACTCTGGGAGGCCATTGTTATGCTGACTGCTGGATTTTCTCCATCTCCAGAAGCCCAGGCAGTCCTCCTATCACCTGAGTGCAGGCTTAAACAAATGAAGAAGTAAACAGAGTTGTCATCAAGGGGTTTGGAGGCACTCTGCACGTTAGGTGTATGGGCAAATCAGACCCACGGTGTCCTCTTTTTCTTTCTATTTCAGTTCATTGCCACTTGCCCTTTATCTTCTTCCCCAGCAACCCCCAATACACACCAAAACAGAAACAGCAAACCCTTCCTACTGCCCACAGTGTGCAGCCAGGTTTAAAGACATATTGGCATGGTATTTACTCAGCATTTTACCCAAATCTTTCCACACTGCTCAGACTCATATTGCTGTGCAAGGGTGGCCAGTGGAAGAAGTGTCACTGGCCAACAACTGTTGTGTTGTTTTTTTGTTTTTGTGGGGTTTTTTTAATCCTTTACAAGACATTGGGGAGCTGCTTAATTGAGGAGCTTCTTTTTACTCAGTGGCATATTTTTTATTTAATTTCAGCTCTATGATGGGCCTGATGCACAAGCCAACCTGATAGGTACCTTCTGTGGACAGTCTCTTCCACTGGCAGGGAGCACTACAGGGACCAGCCTTCATGTGGAGTTTTACTCTGATGGATTGAATGCCAGAAGTGGGTTCCAGATGCTATGGCATGTTAATGGTAAGTTGGCCAGGTTTCCTCTGGAAAGGTAGGTTTCCTTCCCTGTATGTGTAATGGAGTTCCAGCTTATGCCACTCTATGCCATCTAAATAGAAATAGCCCATTACAACTCTAAATCCATTGCATTTCCTCATAATTCTTCACATAATTTCCCAGTGGATGTTTCTGTACATGTACAGCATCAAAGATCAGCTGATTAGAGATCAAGAGTTATTAGTGAAATGTGCTTGCATTTCCAGGAGTAGGGACAGGGATGAGGGGCGTGTCCAGAATTTCTGTACTGAACAGGAGACGGATGTTTTCATGGGTAACTGTGAGTGACTTGGGCTTTTAATGGGAATATTCATCCCTCAGTTTTCCCCATTTCTATAGACTTCTATTTTCTGTGCAGGCTTCTCTCTAGTTTAATTTAGTGGTACTTGTTTTCTTTGGTAGTGTCCACTTCCAGCTGCCTCTGTCCCATTTCTCTTCATGAAATAACATTGGCCAGGATGTGCTTTGAGTATTTATTCTCTTGTTCTTGCATGTCATGAAAACTGTCAGAGGCCTTATTAAACAGGCAAGCATGCACACCAGCTATAAACAAATCTGTTAATGATTGCACAACAGCAAACTATGTTTGTAGTTTCTTCATAAGTGGGGCTACAAATGTAGGATTTTTCACTCTGCTAATTTAACAGCAATTGTGAACTGTAACAAGGTTAAATTGTGTGGCGTTGTACACCCCACCAAAGGGGTTCCAACCTTGAAAATAATTAAATTGCCCAGTTGCCCTGCCTGTGTCATCAGTCCGCAGCATTCAGGTTTGATGGCATTGTGAGGCAGCTGAAGTGGGCTGCAGAGGCCCCACTGTGGGTTGCTGAAGTGCAAGGCGTGCGGAATACAGTTTGAATGGAAGCTCCTTGCTCCTACCACAGCCTGCTGGAGCTCACAGGCTCCCAAAGGGCTCTGCCAACCCCACAGAGGTGCCTTGCATTCAGCGGGGTGATTGAAGGAGCCTTTCTGGGTAGGGGAGGGACACACGCCGGAGTGGGATGTGCAGCAGGAGCCAGCAGGGGAAGGGCCGCAGCACAAAGGTACCTTCTTGTGCTTTGGGGTGACGTCACCCTGGAGCTGCACAAAAGAAGAAAAAGCAGAGGCTTTTATGCACAGCCAGATGACATCAGTTCCATACAGTAGCCATGGTGCTGGGTTAACTTGCTTTTCTAAAGCTCTCAAAGCTTTCCAGAATCTGCCTGCACGGTAAAACACTCCCTCCTTTCCCACCCCTCTGCCGTCCTTTGCTGCACTGACATTCATCTCTCTGTCAGACAGCACTGCCCTTCTTTTAATTCGTGGACACTAAGCTCCACCCCAATGCTGCACAGGGCCCAGACTGCTAATGTGGGGCTGTGTCTAAGCAGCAGAACAGGAGCTGTGGGGTCAGATAGGCCTGGCTCTTAGGGAATGTCATTGCTGGCTCAGAACGTCACAGCTGTGACTTCTGACAGCTTGCAATGTGAGCGCAAGTTCTTCCAGAGCTGACCACAGCTGTCATCTTTTTGTTCATTCCAAAAATTTCTTTTTCATTTCTCTGTTGGTGTCATGCACAAATACAGCTATTCCTCTTACTCTTGGTGGCTACATTTCTTGGTTGCCCTAGAGTGGATAAAATAGATATGTCCCTATGGTTGGGGTACTGTATTTACCTCTCTCTTCTGAAAGTCTTGGCAGTTCCTAAAAAAAATTCACTGGAAAAAGTCTCCTTGTTTAGGGGAAGTGATCAGGAGCTGCAGCTTTTGAGTTGGGTATTTCAGAGTGAAGCGTTTGGGTCCCTTCTTCCCTGAGGGCAAATTCCTGGGAGAGTCTACACCCAGATCTGGTAACATCTCACCTGACAAGAAAATAACAGAGCTACATATATTGCTGAGAGAAGAGCTTTTATTTCTGCTCAAGTGACAAATGTGTGCACTAGAGTTCAAGCTGCCGTGAACTATTTCTCAGGCTGCCTAAGTGCTCCTTAACTGGCAGTTGTGAAGCCTCTATGAGATATATATCAAGGACATTCACACGCTTTGATGGTAAAGAGAGCAGCACTAACATTTGCCATGTTCCTGATGCAGTTTGCTTCAGACACACTTCCCAGAAGCTTTTTCACAGTTGTGAGGCAAATTAAGACAAAAGCTTACCTCATTGATAGCTGTTTTGAATAGCCCCTCCTGCCGTAGATGAAACAAAACTGGTTTAATTTAAAACATTTCTGCTGAGGAAACCTGCTTTAAAAAGTGGTTTCTTTGAAAACCTAAAGGCTTTCACAAAGACAGAATTAATAACTCATCTTAGGAGAATGCTGTTATTTATGCTTAAAAGTGTCCTATGTAATTTTAACTTGGCTAGAAAGCTCTAGTGCAGAGAAGTTAATTTAAAAATTATTGTGGTTCTGAAATAATGCTGTTCTTCTCAGGTGGTTTCATTGATGAGGATGGATTTAGAATTTATTTGGCTAAATCACTAATGTTTTCTTTTGCAGTCAAGGCTGCAAAAGGAAAAAGCTTGAATCTGCAAGGTGCTTATTCTACTTTCACTCTGTTTTAGGAAGGTTAATATAGGCAAATATATATAGGACAAATATTGGCCCTTTGAGAAAGAATAAACTTGTGGTAACAGTCTGGATATTGCAAAGATGGAATGCCAATCAAATTTCTTTCTCTAAAAAAAAATTCAGAGGGCCAAGAGGGCAAAGGTCTCTCAGTGCAAAATTACACCAGTGACAACTGTCATGTCTGAGAAGACACATATTTCCTAGAGCCGTCACTTACCTTACTAAGTAACTTGCATGTAGAGCTTCACTGCTTTATGTATCCATCTGAATTTCATTGGAAGCTCACTCATTTTGCTGCTTCATTGTCAACAAACCTTTTAAATTTAATTGTCTCTTCTCAGCATAGTCCAAATTTGCACCAACTATTCTGCTTTCTGTTTCACATTGTCAGTATATATGTCAGGCTAAATGTTAAATAGTTTGTTAGTTCTTCAGAGAAGCACTACAGAAACAGAGGTTAGATGAAGATGCAGAAGCCATTCACTGGAAACATTTGTCAGGCATCCATTAGGATTACTGAACAGAATATAACCCTGCAGGTCAGCATGGGAGCTGAGGTCCAGATTTTCTAAGCCTGAATCATAGTTCTGTTGTTTGTTTCTTGTGTAACCTTTGACAAATTGCCATTTTTTCAGTTTCAAAAAATGACTGTTCCTTTTCAGTGTCTTTCTGTCACGATAAGTCTAAAGATGAGCAAGGTCTGATACTAACAAATCAGAAAGCAGAAAAAAACCCTAAACAGTATCTCACTTGAGTTTTTACTCTCTTGCAGAAACCCTTATCATGTAAATTATTCTACTTTATCCATTGGACAATATTCTATAACCAAGCCTACCCAAGACAGCAAAAGTTTTCAGAATCAAATCCAAATTATACTTCACACAAGTATTATTGTAGTACAGCAAATGTTTATAGTACATGTTCCTTACAGTTGGAGTCAGCTTACGTTTACTGAAATGTCTCATCATGAGCACCACAACTGGAAAACTCTGTATCCTTTCATTTCCCTAACTTTGATTTTACAGGAACAGTGCCAGTTCTCTTTAACCTTTATGGATGGGATTTTTCTAGCATGTGGCTAAAACATACCCGTGAATAAATCTGAAAACCTAGCAAATAATAGAGTTTTCCACAGATTACAACATTTCTGTTCAGCTATAATTATTTATGAGAATAGGGATCCTTCTTCAGTTAATGAACACCATCTGCTAACCAGACATGCAGAAATATACCAGATACGGAAATATCTGTAAATCATCCCTTGCACAATCTTCAATGAATACGTAGGTTTTAGTCAGAGGAAAGAAAAACCACCAAATATATGTTTCCTAAGCTTTCTGTTTGTTGTCTGATTTCCTAGCAACTAACACCAGAGTAGGTAGTAGTTTTCAGCATTTTTCAAGGGAATTCCAGGACCTTTACACTACTAAAAGAGTATCTCCCATTTCTTATTTTTTTTCTCTGTTTAACTGCAGGGCTGAAGTGTCCATAATTACTGCAAGGAGGTTGGCACAAACCGGTCATAGGCTGTATGCAGTTCAGCTACAAGCAACTTTTCCACAGTGCAGCTGTCTGCATTTCACTGCACACAGCAAGACCATGTATTTCTGTGCTGAGAAAAACATTTAAAGATGTTTCACTAGGAGCAGAATGTCTTGGTATTATTCACTATTATTTCAGTGAGAGCTGAAGTAGTGCAGCTATTTATAGGTTCTGCTTCTGCATTTTTATTTATCCCTAAAGACCAATTTTTTTTACTTTGTTGCTATACACAGCAAAATTCTATTTATTTGAATAGAATCAAAATTTTATTTGATGTTTTCAGACAAATACAAACATTGGGAGAAGGTTTGTATTCATGTAATTAATTATTCATGTAACTTTGTAATCAAAATTTCATCAGCATTTCAAAAAGTTCCTTTTTTGAGTTTTCTCATTTTGGCATTGTAATACAGCAAGTGAGTTTAAATTGCAAACATATGTTTTAATTTCTTTAGTATTTAGGTAAATATTTTTTTAAAATCAGCTAGCATCTATATTTTCAGCAAGGCACAAGAGAATTGACTCTTACCTCATCCTTGTAAAGAACAGAAACATCATGCATGGAATTCCTGGCAGCTGGCCAGAGAGTTCAGAATTAGTGCTTCTGCTCTGATGTGGAGGTTTCTTGTGGCATATGCTGGTCAGTCAAAAAAATTCAAGTGTGAAGTTCACATATTTGCAAAAATCAGGGAGTTCTTTTTTCAGCTATTAGTCAGTGAATGCTTAGGGATAAACTCAAGCAATTCTGATCTTTTTGCAAACAAATTAATCTCAGACACCGAAACTAACTCCATTATACTGGAGCACTTCAAAGAAGCTTTTCTGGGAAACTTTTTACTTGAAAGAAAAGAAATGGGACATTAAAAACAGTTTGACCTTTTTACTCATGTGCTTCCAGAGAATGTCGATTGAGCTCTGAGGAAATATAAACCTCTCTGGAGAGGGAGTGTGAGTAATCTGAATGCTACCTGCAAGGTTTGCATGGAAGAAAGCTCTGTGCCTCAAAGAAGAGCACACAACACAAGCTTTCCACTCCTCTGAGGCATTTCAGTTTTAAATAAAAAACGTCTTTTGTGGCTATCAGGAAACTCTTGTAGGAGAAGCTGAGTCATAACTGCCTGTTAAGTTTTAAAATGTTCCCAGCTTTCTTTGGGCTGAGATAAATAGCAATTGGCTTTGTTTTCGGCTGCTGAAACTCCCCTGATCCCTGTTCCCACCCCCTCAGAAGCCGAGACATTAAGTCTGTTTGTTGAGAAATCTTTCTGTTTCCCAAGCTGGTGAAGAGGCTTTTTCCTCCTGAGGTCTGTCCTTAGTGGCTGTGTAATTCCGGGTGCTGAGGGGAAAGAAAGTCTGCAAATCCCACTCTAAGGCTTCCCCAACAACAACAGGTTTTTTTCTCCAGTTGTAAAACCTCAACAACCTGGTTTTAGAGGAAAAATAGGCCATCTTCTAATGGCACTGGGAGAAAAAAGGGATGGGGGTTTACACTGAAGCTTTTTTCCTCTCCATCTCACTGAATATCAAAGTTTCACGGGGCTTAACATTTACCCGTGCTGACAGCCTCAGGGAAGGAAGTGTACTGCCTTTTTCTCCATAGGGATCGAAGGCAAGATTGGTTTAAAATACACTTAAGAACTTTAGTTCCAAAACTGAGATGCCCAATAGCTTGACAACGTAACTTTGTGACTGCAGGGCAAGCCACCTCTGGCTGCTCCATGTGAAGTAAGGTGGAGAAAAGGGAGAAGAACTAAGCCTGTCCCAATTCACCTGTGAGTCAACTTCAGCTATGTAAACGTTTACTGGATTCGTGGGAATTATTTTGCTTAAAAGGTGCGTTTCTGGTGGATACTGTGTGATGGACTTAGAGATCAGTGTTACATAGCTGGCATGGCTTCACATCTGTATTTAGATGTCTCCTTTTTCAGCTTAAAATAGATTCTTATATCTATGCTCCCTTCCAGACCAGCTGCTCTTTCCCCTCATAGATTTGTGTTTTGCAGTCCTAGAAGTCCTATAGCCAACTATAAGGAAGTCAAAGTCACGTTTTTCTCTTTGAAGCTGAAAGACATCATGGTAGAGATGATGGTAAATGCTTCTGAGACTTAGCAGCCACAAGTTTGGCATGAAAGACATTATGGAAAATATTTGCACTTAATTGAAGATTTTGATCTGCAGCCTCCTGAAAATATGGTGTAAAGCAGAGCAATAGCCAAAGACGCCTTGTTCAAATTGCAAATTATTCTTAGATTTAATAGAGATTAGATGAGTTTTGCACATCTGTGTATGTTGAGCAGATCAAAGGGGTAGTTTCCTTGGTTTATGTTATAAAATATCTCCTATAAGTGAAGGCTCTGATACAGATGCTGTTTATCACTTCTGACATCCCACAGTATTTGCCTCTGGAAATATAGAGCTCACAGTTTGTTAGATGATTTTATTAAGTATTTTGGGGCTTTGCAATGTGACAGAACCTTTCCTCTGTGAAAGGCTCCTTCAACCTGGCAGTGAGTTTTCCTCTGGAGGTGAAGCCAAAGAGATTGATGGAGTGTGAGCATTATAAAGCTCAAGTGACCCTGTAAATTCTGTGCAGGCAGAAGATTAGTGCCTAAATGAAACACTTGTGGCCTTGTAATCTGAGGAGCAAAAAGAATGCTGCTGGAAGTTAGAGTGGCACACATAAAATCAGATCAAACAGAATCCTTTTTCTTTCTGCATGTCACAGGTACATAGCCAATCCTACTGGCTTTTCTAAATGTATGAATGTAGCTGATCTAAATCTGCCCTGATACTGGGAGGGCTGCTGTGCCTTCCTACTCTCTTTATGCCTGAACCTGGGGACTGGGTCAGGAATAGCATCTTCCCAGGAATTCATTAAAGAGAGGCTAGTGGTACAGTCAGCACACATTCATAAAGCAATGATAAAACTAGTCTCAGATGTTCGGCCACTTTGTCCTGTGAAACCAGAGCATGCATTTCATCCATTGTTTTGCTACTGTGTTGTTTGTTTGTTTTATTCTATCTAGCTCATAGTATGTAAGAACTTAGTCACCCCAGGGCCTGGGGAGTGGTGTTAGGACAATACTTTCTTATCTGAAAAGAAAATACATAACTTTTTAAACACAGCTTGTTTTACAATTGCACTGTTACAATTGAATAATAAAAAAAGAACAGTAAACCACCAAGTGTCAGAAAGATGGTTTATCCACTGTGATCTGGCAGCTTGTAATCATGCTCAGTAGGCTGAGGCAAATTGCATTGTCTTTAATTTTATGATTTCTAAAGCAGTGGGAAGTGGCATTTTTACAACAATAGAAAAACCTCCCTATGATATCTTAGCTTGTGCATTATTTGAAGTTAGTAAGAGCTGACAATGGATCTAATTTAGCTTTCTTGAACTGATAAAGTTAGAAGCCAATTAAAAAGTTTCACTATTTTTCTGTGTCTCAGCAGTCAGAGCAGATGCTAAGGTTTGGTACAAAAGGTACCAAAACAGGAGGTGAAGTACTTCCTGCACAGGCAGTGCAAACAGTTCCCGCCTGCCATTCTCTTCCTGGGTTCCCTGTGACAGAGCAGACCTTCCAGCCCAGTGTACACATTTGTCAATGGGTGCTACTGCCTGTCCTTATCAGAGCTGTCAGTGAGTTTTTCCAGACCTCCTCGCTGACAGGCTGCTTTGCTTTGTTGTCAGGTTGCGGAGAAGAATTCTATGGCCCTTCTGGCTCATTTCACAGCCCTGGCTACCCCAACAGATACCCAAGCAATAGGGAATGCATCTGGTACATCCACACAGCGCCTGGTAGCAGCATTCAACTCACCATTCATGAATTCGACACTGAGTATCACCCCAACTGCAGCTATGATGTTTTGGAGGTAAGAGCATTAGTTTTACTCCTCTAAAATTCACAAGTTATATTAACTTCTGTCTGGAACTGATAATCCCAAGAACTGGAGATGCAGGACAAACAATTCTATCACAATTTCTCATTTCTGCTGTGGCTGAAGTTATGTTCAACACGTGTTATAACAGAAGGCACAGTGTTCTTGTTATTTTTTGCTTTTATGTCTTTGGTGACATATACCTTAATACCTTAATCAATTATGATGTTACACACTGTATGCTTCCTAACAAGAGACAAAACTGCTTTGAAAATCTTAGTCTTAAAAACCCCACCCTTTACAAAGAACTAAGTGTAGGGTACCATGTACCCTGTACCATGAAGATAATTTCCTGATGTAAAGGAAGATGATAGATCACTGCCGGAGGTAACTCAGGTAAGACCTTGTGTAGGGCCTTCCAAGGATGTGGGGAGATTTACAACCCTGAGTGATGAAAATTATGAAGAATCTTGGCACTCAGGAAAAAAAAATAAAAGAGGCAATATCCTAGTCATCTTAGGGTGGTGGAAAAAGGAGAAAAGGGACCTCTCTCAAGTATGTTCTGACCTTTAAGAGACCCATAAGACTGGATGACCCTGTTATATGTGACATCTTTTCAGTCATGTTGGTAAGCAACCAGGTGACCAATCTCAGCTAACAGAGTTGAATAGACTTCCAGTACAGGAAGAAGGGATAGGAAATAATTTCAGGAAGAACTTGTTTAGAATTTCTTGACTGTTCTCACTAGAGACATGTGAGATCACTAATGGAGGTACACTTGTTGTGACTTTTTGTCAGTGTTAATACATGGGTGCCTATTTAATGTTTTTGTAATGAATGCAAAAGATCTAGAGAACTTGTACCATGCTGCTGCAGCTTTTCTTCTCTTCTCCTGGGTGATGTGACACAGCATACAGTTAGATGGCTTTCTGTCCAGCACCCACAGTAATGCTCTGCTGCCCATTCCCACAGTCTGATTTCTGTAGGATCTGGGTGTAAGGAAGTTGTTCCATGAATTCTCCATCAATAGCACTGGCAAGTATTCCTGTATGTCACATTGCTGACACTAGAGACTGTGAGTAGGTGACCTGTACTGGCTGGTTTGGGTATTGATGAAATCTGTTGAATTGCATTTTCATTGTTCTTTGTGCCCAGAATTACTAGATTGAAGGTAATCTGCCTATAAACTTCCATTATGCCCCTGTTGCCCAGAGGAATCCATTAAACAGCCTCCAAAACTAAATTTGCTGTGGATGACCATTTCTTGAAAAGTCCAAGGAAAATACCTACAGCTGCAGATGGTTGCTCAGGAGCTATCATGATCCAGCAAGAGTACAGATGGCTGGCAACCATTTGTTTGAGAACTTTCTGACTGGGAAGGTAGCTGGCCTAAACCAGATTGAGTGGGTTGCAAGACACCAACAGCTTAAAGACACTGTTTAACAGGACCCTGCAGTTTGCTGCTCTGTGTTCCTGAGCAAGGTATTCACCTTAGGTTTCAGGTTTCCTTTCTTTGCTATTTGCAGTTTAGTTGCAATGTTTTGCTTCTTCCTTACCATACCGACTCATCTGCACAGATGCTCACCTTGCTGCTTGAACTCCCCTGCCTTCCTGCCCTCAGAATTGGCATGCTTTGAGTTACTTGTCTCCTGACCTTGGTTCATCCAGTTCCCAACAATTATCTCTGATCTGCTGGCAGATAGCCTAACAGAAATCAGCTTACAGGGGAAAATTGGCTTATGTCTTAGTGCATGATCAAAGGTCCTGCCTGGCAGCATAGAGCTTCCCCTGCCAAACTGCAGGTACACAGTGGCCTTGGCACATACATATTTTCTTGCTTTTGTTGTAAAATTCATTCATACCATGATTGACATAGTCTGAGCAGAACAAGTGATGGCTCAGATTTAGTGGGGGGAAAAAAGAATATGGCTAGCCATTTTCAGAAGCTGCTTTGTCACCTTCTTTCCTGTAGTCATCTATGTGTGTCCAAGCTGAAAACCACACATGCATTTAAGTTTGCAGAGCGTTAAAAAAAAAAAAAAAAGCTTACTGCTGTGCTTTTGATGCCGTATGTTTCAGTGATCACTAAGGTTCCAAAGGGCTTTCACTCTCACATTATCTTCCTGAAAGTATCCTGTATCTTTGGGGTTTGAAGTTTAATTTTTCTCATGCTTATTCATCTGATTTCATGTTTTCCTTATCTCTGAGTAGTAATTTCTACTGCTTCCTGCTTTCTTTCACATCAAACATTTTTCCAATTTTAATAGGAAGTCAAAATCAGTACTAAAGTAGCTCTGCACTCTGCTGTCCCTCCATTTCCCATTCAGTCTGCTACCTGAAATAAGATGTCCTGTAATAAATATTTCCCAGCAATCACAAAACCTGCCGTCCTGGATGCATTTAGCTTTTGCTTAGGGACACTCTCATCCCTTTGACCTGGCAGTGAATTTAAGAAAAGTCTAAGAGATATTTCTCATTGCAGCACCTTTGTTGCTAACTTCATTTTTACACCACAGTTTCTTGACTATTTCACCCTTGCACATTTGTTGAAGCATATTTGTTCTTGTAAAAGGCAGCGTCTCCCCTTCCCTTCCCTTCCCTTCCCTTCCCTTCCCTTCCCTTCCCTTCCACAATGCCTCTTAAACAAGCTGGCATTTCCATGTCAATATCCCAGGACTGCCATATGTTTCATCAAAACTGTGCAATAATAGTTACATTAATTTTTTTAATGTGAAATCCTCAGGTTATCCCCGTGGCTCAAGTGTTTGATGCATGCTTCTTTAATCTTTCTCCCTGTTTCTTTTATGACACTGTTGCAGTTGGTCTTTTTTTTCTTTCCCATCAAATCCCATTCCTTTTATAAATATCCAGAAGCAAATTTAAATTGTTCTTACAGATATTTTCTAGAAATGTTTAATGGAAATAGAAGACACTATTTTAGACACAATGAAAGAATTTAAATAATTGTTAAATGGCTTCTATTGGAAAAATGTTCATAAAGGAAAATTACCATGTCTGCTTTGAATAAATTATGACACATAAATTATGACATCTTCTTCTTTAGCATGGAACAGATTTTTACAAACTATAAGTGTATTCTGCCTCAGTAACACATAGCCTTGAGTTGAAAAGCAAGGAAGACTGTTAATCTATTGCACTTCCGAGTCAAATGCTCTGGTCTTCTCATTTAAATATAAAGAAACATCAGATATTACCACCATTCTTAATTGTCTGTCAAAGCCAGGCTCTTTCTTTGCTGGAAGTTATATCTGAGCAAGGATCAGTGTTATTTCCGGAAAATCTGTGTCATGAGGGTGACCAACTGCATAAAAACAGCTTTCTGTTGCTCATAACTCTGGAATGCTGACTGTTAACATTAAATGGAGCTAACAGGGCAGAAGCAAATGATAAGAACAAATTTAAACCGTGGGCTGTATGGCAGTCCTGAAGCCCTGCTATGCCATCCAGTACCACTTTATCTTGGGATCAGGTGCACTGGTCAGACTGGATGTTTATATTTTGATTTTTTTTTTCAGCTCAAACATCCTATCACTCTTTATGAACCACACCCTTGAATTCATTCTTTCCATCCATTCCCTTTTTCCTCTTCTTTTTTTCATGTGGTAACTTTTGTTTTTTCTCTTTGTAGCCAAATATAATATTTTATTGTTTTTGTCATGGAAACACTCAAACTTGTTTTTGGTCCAGCCCTTATGAAACATCTGATTAACCAAACTGGACAAAAGGAGAAAAGAAAATATACTCATACCTATAAGGAACAGGCCTCTGACTGCTTTTAATTTTGAAACTGTGCAGAAGCTGTTGCTGAACAGTTAACAATGTAAAGGAGACCCACAATCTTCAGATTTCCATCAGTATTTCTTCTCCATCCTTAATTCTTTCCCAACAGGTCAATTCAAAGCATTTAGCTTGGGCCAAGTTAATTTCTGAGGTAATGCAGCAGAAATCAGCAGGGTTTATGTCAGAGCTGGGTTTGGTTCCCTTGCCCATGGTGTGCAGACAGCCCCAGGGAGCACCAGGGATGATATGAGAGGCTGCTCCATGAGACTTATTAGATGCATATTAGAAACTCCTGCTGTTTCCTTTGCCACATAGCTTCCCTAGGCTGGTTTAGATGATTAAGAGCATGTGTTCCAGCAAGATTTCATACTGTGACTCTGACTCAAGGAATGTACCACAAACACATTTTAAAATTCACATTTGAACAGACTTCTGACAAATACAGAAGTCACTGGGCCTCACAAGCAGCCAAGCAGCAAGAGTTTTCTGAAGACATTGAGCTTCCAGTGGACAAACAGGCTTCTTCCCCAGACTGTGACAGCTTCGTTACAGATTCTGAATCCAAGCTGTGATTTCATCCATACTGACTTCTTTTGAATGCCTTGAGATGATGGATTGAACAGAGGAACCATTATCCTTTCAAGTCATGCAGCCTCCCTGCAGAATGCAAGAGAGTGCTGTCTCAGTCAAAATAAAAATGTTCAACCTATTAAGCCTGTATTATCAGCCACCAAAGCAAAATATTTTATTTTGAACATCTAATAGACTGTGATGTGTATAGAAAAATTAATTTCTTGTTTCTTCTGGGGTTGCAAGCCTCAGTTCCTGAGGTCTCACATTAACCTGGAGTCACTGAATTTTTTTTCCAGTTAAAACCAAATTATTTCTCTTATATCTCTAACATCAGAGCAGTGTCAGGCCCTCTCAGTAGTTAGTGAGAACACAATTAATCAAATTATGTAACAATGAAGTACACTTAGCCCTGGATGTGGGGGGGACTAGCTCTGCTCTTTGTTAGGCTTGCTCAGATATTTAGCTTGGACAGAACCCAAGCAACTTCTGGGGTTTAGAAGTATCTGACAGAGCTTATTATAATATTGAGTTTCCCCTCATCTTGAAGTGATCATGGGAAAAAAGGACACATACAAAGCTGTTTCTAACAGTACTGTCACTTTCTGAGATGCATAGACTGCTTCTTATAACTTTCTTGGTGTTTACCAAACTATTAATTTTTGGAGTCTACTTGAGGTGCTACTGTTGGAAAATTCTGATGGGATTTGTTGCCTTATATTCTTATTCTCTGTTTTTGGAGGTTTTTTTGTTTGTTTGTATGATTTGATTGTTGTTTTGGGTTGTTGGAGTTTTTTGTTCTTAGAAGTTGCTGTTACCTAGTTTAATTTTGAGATTTATACATAATTTATGCTTATAGAATTAGAATCTTTCTATTAGTTGTTCAGTTGCTGTAAAACAGCAGCACATTCTTTATTTGGTGTATCTCTTTTATAGTTTTCACATCTGAGGTTGCTGCCAAGCTGACTTTTGCAGTTGCAGTCCTACCAGGGACATACACTGGAAGGTGGTAGACTGTTGGTATTGGCTGCTATTTCATTAGCATGCAGGAAGCCAGGAAAATCCAATCATTGAGGGCTCTAGGCACCAAAATCATGTCAATTGGAAATTGCACTGAGCATGTGTGTTTTCTTCAGCTTTGAGAGGGAAGACTAGGGAAGGTGAGCCAGTTCCACCAGTTACAAATGGGTTCAAACTGAAATCCTACATGCCTTCTGGAAAAAAGAAACAGGGTTAACAAGGCTTCAGCACTACTACCTAATTCACTTCACTTGATTTAAACATGCGTTGTAAGTACATAATACTGCTGTGATGTTTAAGGAAGTGGTGGTTCTCTGATTTATGGCTGCCTTAGGCACAGTGTTCTGAGTAGGAAATAATTACTCTTAAAAGCCGAAAGCCATCTTTTGTGGCAAATATGTATGCTATATATCCTTGCTTCCAAAATGTAGTTTACTTGACCCAAATCCAGTATTTGGATGTTTATACTGCCCTTGAAGTAAAAATAAAGTTGCAATGCTTTTTTTTGTTTGTTTTATCAGAAGGAATTATGAAATCTGCCCCCAATTTAAAAATAATTTTAACTATATCTCTAAATATCAATGGTGCAAATCATCAGCACAGGTTACTGCAAAAAGAAGCAGTTTGTTTGCACAAGCATGCAAAAAAAAATCTGGGTTTATATACCCAGAGAAATGACGTGCTAATTGTGGAGGGAAAGGGAAGAAGAATCCAGCCAAGTCCCCAAACAGAAAATTCTATTTAATGCAAAGCTGTTCTCAAATCATCTAGAATTTTGAACTTGGTTTGTACAGGTGGTTCAGATACCAAATATGTCTGCAGAGAAAATTACTCTATCAGCTGCTTTACATTTTAAAATGTTGAATAATTTTCAACACTTATAAGTTTTTGTGTTTTTTCCTCCTAAAAACTAAACAGTTCTCATGTACTCTGTCTGACATACTCTCTTTGGAAAACTTTGACAATATTTCTTCCACTTCTAGGTCTTTGGTGGCCCAAATTTCCTCTCTCCTAGGCTAGCCCAGCTGTGTGTTTCAAGATCTGCACAGAATCCACTGCGAGTCTCCACCACTGGCAATTCAGCCATTGTCCGTTTTGAGACAGATGCAGCAGTGACAGGGAGAGGTTTTAATGCCTCCTGGCAAGAAAATCCAGGTGGTGAGTATACTGATTAACAGCATGAGAAATTCAGGAAGTCTGAGAATTGACAATCAGCCATGCAAGAATTCAAAGTAGCCAAACAGCACAGAACTGAAAGCTGAAAGAGAATTTGGGTGATACTGAATTTGGTAACACTAAGAGATGCTGGAAAACACAGAGTTAAAAATTGTCTAATTATCTGAAATCTAGGCCTATTTATGTATTTTCTTTAGGTTTCTTCTCTACATAATTAATGAAGACGTTCCTGCAATCAGCAAAGGATTTTGCATGCTACCACTTCTTCCCACCCACTTACTCATACAGAGTCCTTTATTCACTGAATTATGCTTTCAGTTTTAAATGGTAAAGTGAAAAATAGCTGAGAACATGGCTTAACCTGAAGAACTCAGTGGACTGGGCCCCAAAAATATTTGGAGTGATTAGTAAATACTTGATCTCTATAAGGTTCATCCATCCCCCAATGTGATTATTTGTTCGTAGTCTTACTGATTATCAGTAAAAGAAGAGATATGCTTAAAATACTCCACCACGTCTCTACATGGGAGTTCTTATAAAAAAAACCAGTTATCAGAAAACAATTGTAATTAAAAGGGATGAGAGGCAAATTTTAATTCTTGCAATTTTGCTTGATTAAGCAGATGATTCATTAATTAGTCAAGGTTTATACTTCTCTCTCACCAGTTTTATGAGAAAGGCACAAGTTTTTTTCTCAATAAAAGAAGCCTACAATAGTCCTTTGAATTAATCCCCTTCTGAGATCTGGCAGCTTATTTTTTCTGCTTAGGCCCCCTGAAGATTTCTTATCCCTTTACAATGTCTTTCTTGCTCTACTCCAACCCCCTCTAGCCTCTAAAATACTCACTCACCAGAATGCAATAACAGTGCAGGTTTTTTATGCTTCCAGCAGGCTGCCTCCACCTACAGCAATCCCAATCTCTTTCTTCCTCCCTCCTTCATCTCTTCTTAAGATATGAAACTTCATTCATATTAGTCCTGTTGAAATCCCTGATACTTCCCACACAGAATCCATCATTCCAGGCTATTTAGATATTCATGAGCACCAGATCTGTTCTGACCAGAAGTGTCCAAGGGTGGAGTCCTCAGGAAGCCCTCAACTTAATGGCTAGAGAAGTAAAAATGTGAGGTTTGCAATTGCTGCACTGCTCATGAGCAATGAGGAGCTCCCAGCTCTCTCAGTAAAGAAGTAATTTTCTCACCCTATGCTCAGCTAGGCCTAGTAATTTCTCAGCATGCCAGGTCTCTGACATTCATATGAACAGTATTTTGGATTGCTTTTACAGTATCTAGGTTAGAGGAATACCAGGACTAATGCTTCAGCCTTTATAACATCTACTACCAGCTTGGGGCTACATTACTCAGAGCAATGTTGTTGCATATTCAATTACGATGATAATATTATACTTTTCAAAAAGGAATTTCCATTGATTTTTGTCGCACACTTCAACAGTTGTAGCATTCATCTTACAAAAGCTTAATGCAGGAAATATAAAAAGGGAGGTATTTGTTTTAAAGTAGAGGTGGATTCTCATTAAGCATAAAAGAAAAGAGCTTGTGATTAAAACTGATTGTGTCTTTTTCAGGCTGTGGTGGTATTTTCCAAGCTACCCGTGGGGAAATCCATTCTCCAAACTATCCTCAACCTTATAATAACAACACAGATTGTTCCTGGGTTATCCAAGTTGACCACGGCCACAGAGTCCTATTGAATTTCACTGATTTTGACATTGAAAGTCACCATTCATGTAACTATGACAATGTTGAGGTAAGTAACAAAAGGGATTTCAAAAGTTTCCTTAATTAGTCTGGTGAAATGCTTGCAAAATAATCTCATGCATGGTGACTGTTACGGTGACACCCTATGACACCCTATCTCGTTTATAGTGCAGTTTACCGCAGCTTGCTCCAGCCATAGAATGAACTGCTGACATATATAGCAGATTTCCCACACTCTGCTAAACTCAGGAAAGAGGGAGTCTGCATCCAGAGGGAATTGTTGCTGGCTAATTTTCTTTATGTATGCACTGTTTATTCAGGTGCTCTGCAGCTGTCTGTTTGATTGCTTCATTAGACCCACTTCTCTCTTTAAAGCTTCACGTTGCTGCTGGTTTGTGAACTTTTGTTGGTGTCACAGAAACTCAAATTGCTGCTCAATCAGTGCACAACAGCAAAAAACTCTCCAAGTCTCCTCTTGGCTTCTTGGGAGCAGGGACATGAAATCCTGACCCTTGATGTCCGACTGCACTTCACTCAGTACAAAGGCATGTGTGATCAGTACTAGTCAGATAAAGCACAGTGGCTGTAGCCCAAAATCCAACTTTCCTCTCCTTGATAAACTGTCATTCACAAAGAACTCAATTTGGCAAGACCTGAGACTCTTTTGAAAACAGCATAAGTTTTAACAACATTGCCTCGTAAAGCTTTTTTGTACTGAACTAGAAAAAAAGGAAATGTGTCCCCATTTTGCTGAGCAGAATTGAAGATTTCATTTGCCCACAAAGCGTCTTTGTACAATGACTGTTCGTTTTTTTTTGTTGTTTTTTTTTTTTTTTTCCCCCGGTTATGAAGCAAAAGGAAATACGGTTATGTCTTTTTATTTAAATGATTAACTACATCAGTTTCGTTGAAAAGAAACTTTCAAATCTTTTGTGCTATGACACAGGAGTAGAAAATCAAAGTGCCTGACAGAAACACAGGCTGAGATTTTGCAGTATTTCTATTGATGCAAACAAACCATTCACAAATTAAAGGCTAAATTCTGAAAAGGCCTGATATGCTAGTTTCTCTTCTAGACCTGATGCCCAGTGATGTTTGCACATATCTTAACACTTTGTGGAGTACTCAGTTCCATGAGCTCCTTGCAGCTACAAGCAGAAATCTCCCGATACCTTTACAGGCTGGATAGGACACTGGGTTTTGAATAATTGAAAAGATTTGTTCCCTTAGTGGGCAGAGGAGGTGGCTGTGCCAGAGCTCTTTGCATGTGCAGAGTCTGCAGACCCTGTGCAGTGACACCTTCTGTCCTCCAAAGCTATAGGGGTATCTGCTGTTTGCTTATTTTGTTGTTTGCTTTTTGGTTTTTTGGGGGTGCTGAAGAAGGAAGTTGCCAATTAGCCCCAGCTGTGCAAACACAACTGGAGATTTAAATTTGATGCAGACATCAATCACTGCCCACCAAGTAGAGTGTGGTTTGAAAATTGATAAGGGGAATGCTAGTTTGAAGACAAGAGATTATAAAGGGGTCTGAGGCCTTGGTGTATGAGGTAGTTTTTCAGTGCTCATGTAGGGGAACCAGCAGGGCAAGAAAGGAGTAAATGAGGTTTCTTTCATTTCTGGTATGCCAGTAATAGGAGAATCACTTGTTACCAACACCTAGATGTGATTTGTGTTCATCTCATTCCAAGACTGGCTATTTGCCTCACACATAGGAGAAGAGAGTGAGGGGACAGAGAGTAGCTGGAAAATATAAGTAGATGTCTGACTGAATGGTTTTGGAATTGCATTCCAAAAGCTGTGTAAATGGAAAATACAGGCAGTTAAGGAAGCAGGTGGGTTGTTTTTCTCTCCCTGATGTAGGAATAACTACCATGTATGAGTAGCATAGAGGTTCCACACTTTTCTGTTTCTTGAATTTTTACTCATTTTTGTGAATTTGATTTGTGCTGTGAGTTCTCTTGGGGCTTCCCTCCACGCTTGAGTGAACTAATGGTCTTTTTATTCACCCTCTCCCTTCTAGATCCATTCATTTTTTCCTGCATTATGACTCAAGACTTTTTTTTTCAAATATTTCTACCACAAATCCCTTTCTATGGGGAACACATGAAAATGTATTTTTTTCCTGTAAGGTTTTCCATTGCATGTGTGTTATGTGAGCAAAGGGGAAGGAGGAAAAATACTTGTGTCTGCTGCTTCTTGGCTATGCTGCAACTCCATAAAGCCCGGTGCATTTTTCAGTTCTGCTTAGTGTTTTCAGATATGAATCTGAGCACAGATCTAGGTGTAGCAAAATGTATTCTGAGCCTGTGATGGTAAATCATGGGATAACTGCCCTGAGCTCCCTCTAGAGCCAATGGAGGGAGTGAAGAGAGCACATTTTTCATTCATTTAGCTTTCTAAATTTAGCTGAGTCCTCTGTTTCTGCACCTTAGTTTTCTTTCTTATTTGTTCTCAGAACAGATGACCGTCTCTTCATCTGTTAAAGGAGAGTATATAGCCTTTCTCTAATCTCAAGTCTAACTCAATTACATTATGTAGAAAGCATAAGATCTTTGAGAAGAGTTTTCTGTTGCCATTGTCAACATACTTGAGTAAATTTTTAATTTCTCTCTGTGTACCAACCCCTGTGTACACAGGAGAGTGACTCACAAAAAATTTGTTTATTTGAAGGAAAATGAAGGGAAAGAAATTGTGAATGCACCATTTGATTTATTTTTGGACCATGTTTAACCAATAATGTATCTGATGCTATGCCAGGAGCTCAGGTCAGCAAGAGTTTCAAGTATTTGGAGACTAGAGGAGAACATGGATCAGAAGGCAGTGCTTGTAGCACAGGGTCTTGGAAAGGGGAGTGAGAAATAGCTTATTCTGTCCAGTGAGTTTGATTAAGTAAATGTTTTTTTTCTTTCTTGTTGTAGTAAAATGGTAAAACACAGGAATGTAGAAAGGTAAGCTTCTAGGAAATAGAGAGGAGGTATGACTTCATGTATTCCAGGTGCTGGCAAAATGAATCTTTCAAGAGAGAACAGTTAGAAATATCTGGAGGGATTTTTTGCTTAGAAGGCAAAAATGGACATCTTTTTGTCATGTGTTTGTGCAAAATTCAGGACACATTTGAAGAAGAAGGCAATGAGTCAGTTATGTTCACTGTGGAAAGGGAATTGCTGCTATGCACAATGCAACTGAAAACTTGGCTTTTAAATAAGCAGATTCATTGGTTTTACTTAGTCATTTAGCCACAAAAATGCATTTCTCAGATATTTTAAAAATAACTTTAAGAAATTGCAGAGACTCACCTCTTTACAGAACTATTGTGTGAATATTGTGGTTTCTGCAAGCCTGAAATCCTCCTGGTCCTATCCTCAGCTGGGCAGAGGCAAGCAGATCAAAGCCAGCATTTTACCAGGAGTAGTCAGGCCCTCTCTCAATGCCCTGTCAATGCAATGCTCCTTCTCAGTTCCAGCGTTCAGATAAAATCTTCTCATTGCTGTCTAGGGAAAGACACTGCCTTANAGTTTGATTTATATACAGAATATATGTGCAGAGGAAGAATAAACACTGCACACTGTGTATTAGAGGGCTGATTGTGGCAGGCTGCCAAGAGAGAAGAAAAGGTTGAATGGATGGATGTTTTTGGGTGTCTTTACCAGGTACTCATTTTAACAGGCATTGCAGACTTAATACTCCATCACAAGATCCCACACAGCTAGCTAGTGTTCACAGAATCATAGGCAAATGTTTAATTCATGAGTACAGCATTGACTATGTAGGGTATGTCAGGGGATTAAGCAGGAGTTTTGTCCCTTGTTTCTTAGCTCTGAGGTTTATTTGAGACAGGTCATCTTTCTCTCAGCTGCTGGGTTTTTTTTTTTTTTTTTTTTTTTTTTTTTTTTTTTTTT
>VWZU01008019.1:326584-394713 GCA_013397095.1 Sterrhoptilus dennistouni
TTTACTTTTCTTTACCCTCTGCTTAAATAGCACTTCATGTATATGTGCGTAATTCAGCACTTAAAACTGTTATAAAATATAGATATAGGACTCTGATCCTTGATGCCGGATCTAAAATCCATAATCCTAGTGACCTTTTATCCAGAGTCATAGCTCTCACTGGTGCACCCGTTGCATGTTAGGGTCAGTTTGGAAATCTTTACTGAGACAAGATGTAGGGTTTAACTGAATGAAAGCTACACAGGAGCTCATGTTAGCCTTTAACAGAAAATAACAGATATGTGGGGACATCAGGATTGCTGGAGGAGAGTTGCTTCAATACCCAGTACACATGAAAGAAGATGTTTACTTGGGGCATTTCTGTTACAAGGGTCACAGTAGCTTCAGCCTGAAAGATAGGCATTTTTGGGAAATTGCCACTTAAGATAGGCAATGTACAGTTTGTTTGCACTGCCCAAAGCAGGACTATATCATGATCAAAATATATGAAACGTAAGAGAGGCAATGAAATGAAAGTCTTCTCAATACTCCCATTGAAACCAAATACTTCATTTGATCCTTTCATAACAGGTATTTGATGGTCCTAACAATGAAGCACCACTTCTTAGAACACTCTGTGGAACACAGCATCCTCCTCCTATTACATCCTCCAAGAATCAGATGTACATCCGACTGCATTCTGATACAACTATCCAGCACAGGGGGTTCAGTGCTCACTTCACTGAGGGTAATTTCGTCATTTACATTAATGCATATTTATTTAATCACCACTTGGTAGACATAGTCTTTTAGCAAAGCTGATAATGGAAAGTGTCATTTCTACCTATGGAGCACACCAGTGTGTATCTTTACCGGGAACATTTTTTTTTCCAAATTATATGTGAAAGACTTTAAAGTCCAAGGATCAACTTAGATTCTTCAATTCAGGAAAAAGAAATCATACTTTTTGTAGCAAGGCATCTAACACACATCAGTTGCCTCTTATTTTTCTTCCCTAGAGAGTTAGCTGTCCATAACTCTCCTGAGAAAAATATGCAACTGGCAGTTTCCACAGACCTAGTGACAAAATAACATTTTATATGTCCATCCATGCGCATGAATCTAAAAAGCTGTAAAAGGATTCTGTGTGGTGCTGTTGATGAAGTCCATGGATTCAGGCCTGCATGCCCTGCCAAACATCAACTATCCAATTTGTGGCAGACTAATTGGTATTTTACATGGTTTCCCTTTTAAAGACGAATGACACCAACTGGGCAGAATTTTTCATGAAGGTACATATTATTTGATACCCGGTGATTTGCTTTTACGTTTTCTCAATAATTTGGGAAACAGTTTTTCCCCAAGATATAGACATTTAATTTTTGCAGAGAAAATCAGTTTCTCTCATTTTCCTCTCAGGATTCTTTTCACTATAAATTATTGCTTTTCCCAGAAATGTTTCTTTCTTTGAAAATATTGTGAAAAATTATAAAGAAAAGGAGACTTTTGTATCAGCAAAAATCTCAGAAACCCCATTTACTGAGGTACTAGTTAGATACAATTAGGCATTTCTGGCTAACAGCTGTGAGAGCCTAAACTGTTCAGCTTTCTCAGATCACATTTACTGGATTCAGCAAACCATGTCTGCTGAGTGAGTGCTCCCTGCCTAGGGTGTTAGCAACCCTAACCTCTTCCTGAGAAAACTAAGTTAACTAAGTTCCATCTTTTGTTTGGTATTTTAGGCAGCACAGCACAATAAATGAACCTCATTCTTTGGTACTCATCTCCTCACCCTGCAGTTTAAAGCAGGCGTGTGTTGAACTCTGACCTGGGGAGTTTATGAGCAGCCAGCAAGCTTAGTGATGAGGCATGGCAGCACTCAGCACTGTCAGCCAATGTTCTGCAGGCAGCTGAGCTCTAGTGTGTGTGCAACACCTCACACAATTGCAGTTTTGCTGACACAGCTCACAAGAGGATCCTGCCAATGCAGTGTGGGGCCACCCTTGGCTGCTGGAAGGGTGTGGACAGGTACTTACGATTTTTTTCTTCCTAGCTGCCAACATAGACAGATCACCAGAGAAATGCATGTATCGCACTAACCTGAAACCAAGTTATTTTGGCCCCTAGATATCTCTTCTGGGTCACAAAGAGATGAAAACTATCAGGTCTAAAGTCACTCTGGTTTCTTGCAGATGGTCAGCCAGGTGCAGCATGGCATGTGGATTCAGGCCAAGAAAGAGCAGCCAGTGCTGAGAACTAATCCTTAAGTCTCTTCTTCTGATTAAATGCTATTGCGAATTTTATTCTCATTTCATGCTGATGCAGCATGTTACACTTCATTCATTCATTTTTGCTACAGAATCTAAGCAAGGTGATTTGTATCTATAAATATTTATATATGTATCTATCTCTTTGTGTTTAAAGCATGTGGAAGTTTCATAGAGTCAGATTCAGTTGGGGCAGCAATTTCCTCCCCTCTGTATCCTGCCAAGTACCCAAACAATCAGAACTGCAGCTGGATTATTCAGGCTCAGGAACCATGTAAGTAAAAACATCTTTTATAGTTGGTTGGGATGACTAACATCCTCATCTTCTTTTCTGTAATAACAATGCAAAGTTCCTCCTTTATTTCTTCAGGAAGTTCTGCATCCTGGTAGTTGGTGAGTGTGGCCCTCTCAATCTGTCACAAGTCAAATTTCACTGTAAAAGATTTTGTGCTTAGTGAGAAAAACAATTTACAACTTTGTCATCTTGGTCTATTTACTGTGACCCAAGTGTTACAATTATAAATGAGGTGTTGAATACTATGTGAAGTTGGATTCATAAGAAAATCTAAGGGTTTTCATGTAATTAAACCACTTGTATTTAGCTGATGTTATTCTGGTCCAGAGTTTTCAAGCTGGAGTTGTGTTACATTAAATCTATGCTGTTAACATTAAAAAAATCAGATTGAATAATGAGACAAGGTACACAGAAATCTTGATTTCAAATCCAAACAAAAATATATAAATAAACTAATGTTATGTGCGTAGATACACTCTCAGCTATTCATAATTTTACACAGATAAATGATTAATTGTAAAACACCAAATATTTTCCATCAGATATTGCTACTACCTTTTATAACCTCTATTACCTTTACATTGCATAAGATTCCTAAATATAATTTGTATTCAATTTGTGTTAAATTCTATAATAGTGTCCTAATATCCTAATTTTAAATAACAATTATTGTACCTCTGTTGTGCATATTATATTTGGACAGTGTTAAAATCTTAGAATGTTTCAATCATATTTATGAGTTTATTTTCCTAGTTTATAAAACAAATATCAGTTTGCCAAGAAAATACCATAACATAAATCAGGAGATACGCAATTATTTTTTTAGCATAGTTACTTATACAAATAGAATGTCTGTGAAAAGGATATCATCTGAGCTGTTCATCACCTATACAACATTTATTTTTAAAGACAAACTTTCCCTGGATTCATATTGAAAACTCATACATGACTGCTGTCTCCTGAATTACATGAGTATGAGAGACCATAAAAATGCTATATAAGAAGCAGTGACTTCCTCCACTTCCCAGCAGGACCCCTCTATGCCTTATGTTACAGCTCCACGTGGCTTCATTGCGCCGTCACGTGGCATTACATAAATAAATAGCATATGTACATTGCATTGCATTGCATGTTTGATAGATTTAGCCAATGGCAGGCCACAGCAGAGTTCCTGTTCTGCTTTTACTGGGAAGGCCAACAAGTCTCCTGCTCTGCCCACCCAGTGTGTTTTTCCTTTTTGCTGTGTATCCTGAGGACCTGCATTGATAGCTGTAATTGACTGACCAGACAGGACACAAAGGATTTCAGAACATGCATATGCAGCTGAATGCCAGTCAGCAGCACCCTGCTGAATGCAGCCTGGGCTCCATGTCTGTCATTTCAGCTTATTCAAGCCAATTAACTGGGGCCCAGTGACAAGCAAAATATTTGTATCAAATTCAGCTTGGTCAGTGTGGGAGAAAACTTAGTTACCGTCTAAATCATTAGACAATTTCTGACCCACTCAAACTGCATGGAACCCTAAAGCCAGTAGTAACTCATGTCCCAGACTGGTGTCAAGGACAGCTTCTCTTCTGCCAGCTGTGACTTCACCTTTGTTTATATCAGACAAGCAAGAGTAGTAGGAGAGTCAAAAATACCCTGAATCAGAGATCCTCTTTTTCATTATATAGCCTGCAGTCCAAGAGTGTGGAAAATCCAATTCTGTACAAGTATAGCTGAGGGTAGTTAATGATCCTTTGACCAGTCCAATTGATGAATATGGAATGTTGCAATATGATGAAAGAAGCGGCTCTTTCTAAGCCTGGAGCAGGTCAAATTTGTCCAGATCTATGCTATAGATTGCAAAGGGACAGCAGGTCATGGGTGTGTAGAAATAAGTTTTGTTTCTGAATGTCTGTAGATTTTCCATGTTTTATTTGCTAATGCTTCAGTATGTAATGAAGTTGTCGAGAAACAAGGAAACTTAGATCCATGTGTATATGTTAAATCCTGTCCTTCTAATGTTGATTGAACTAGAAAGTACCAGATTTAACAGAAAGAGATTTACCAGGACCTTTGCACTTAAAGGTTAATGCACTTACATCAAATTCATTCAATATATAATGAAAAAAAATACTTCAGATGATATGCTTTATGGGGACTGATTGACTTCAGAGGAAAAAAAGAACATTTGTTTACGTGTAATTATTTCTCTGTGAAATTACAAACTTCTTCCTAAATTTTTTACTCTTTGCTGTTGCCAGTCAACCATGTCACACTTTCATTCACTGACTTTGACATTGAAAACAATCAACAAAACTGTACAATGGATTTTGTGGAGATTTTGGATGGAAATAACTATGAAGCACCTCTTCAAGGTATTGTACATTTCCCTCGTGTATTTCATCTATATAGAACTACACCCAAGGTAAGCAGGAGAAGGTTTTCTGTTCATGGTCTTCTGCTTCTTGGATCTTCTTTGATAACAGAATTTCCTTGGCCTCTCTGGCCAGAGGAAATTGAGAATGGAGAATAAGTCTTCAGTGTGAATGGCAGTCCTCCCAGGCTCTGACTATGCTCCTACTAACCTGCAGCTGGGTGTTGTCTCCAGCTGCCTTTTGCATCCTCCTCAGCTGAACAATATTGGGAATCAAGCAATTCTGTTTAAATTGAATTTTCAGTTAACTGCACAAAAACATAACATAACTCAGAAGCACAGCAAATAAGTGCAGTCCATGCTAAACACAAGTAAGGAAGCTGCAGACTTCTGGGAGCAGAAAATGGTTTTTCATCACACCATGGAAAGCCTAATTTTTCTGCTCTTTCCTGAGTTTTCTACAGCTTTCTTCTGAGTTCTCTGGACAGTACCATTCCCTTCAAGTGCCAGGAGCAGCCTGAAGCAGCAAAATTCAGAGCTCAGGCCACAGGGTGGTCTCAACTCTCCTGATATCCCTAAGGCTGCCTCTAATTCTTTTCTGGAAAATTCAGAATATCTCTGTCCCTTACTCTACTTTTGTACATGCTCCTTTGTCGGGAGTGGGGCTGCAGTCTATTTAAATGGTTTGTAAAGAGGAGCAGAATTCATTTTTTGTCTCCTATCCTTGGCTTTCACTTGCCAAGAGGACTTTTTAGTACTTAAAGGGGACATGTAAGAAAGATGGGGAAAAACATTTTAGAAAGGCATATTGAGGTTGTCATGGTTTTAAGCTAAGAGAAGTTAGATTTCAACTAGATATAAAGAAAAAAAAATTAAAATGAGGGTGGTGAAATACTGCAACAAGTTGTCCGGAGAATTGGTAGATGCCCTGGAAAAATTCAAGGTCAGGCTGGATGAGGTTCTGAGCAATGTGATCTAGTTGAAGATGACCCTGCTCATTGCAGGGTGGTTGGACTAGATGACCTTTAAAGGTTTTTTCCGACCCAAAGTATTCCATGACTCTATGATATTAGTTGTTGTCTTTCTTTTCGCTGTCAGATGCCTTTTTGACAGGTCATTACTCATATTCCTAATCCCTATGTTACAATTCATCACAAGAGAAATGGTCTGTTATTTTTCAGTTGTTTTTTATTTTTTCATCATAAACCAATTGAGTGAAATGGAAAATGCTGTGAGATATATAGGTTTTGTTGGAGTTTATTTCCAATTAGGCAGTAATTCCTCATTTTTTCATATTCATTGAGGGAACTTAACGACAGAATAACCAGGGACGAGGATTTCTGGAATGCAGGAAGTCCTTTTTCTGTTAAAAAATATTGCCACAACAGTTAAGTTTTGTGCAAATGTAACGGAGTATTTCTTTTCTATGTAGATTGAATTGACAACCACAATTGTAAGCAACAAACGTTACTCCTTCTTGTTGTCAGGCATTAACTCCAAATGTTAAATTAGCAGTAGTAATTACAAGCTGAACACTCATTTTTTTTCCCTCTCTGTTTTTTTTTTTTTCAGGCCGTTACTGTGGCACTACTATGCCACATCCTATCACTTCTTTTGGTAATGCCTTGGTGGTGAATTTCATCTCCAACAACAACATTACTGCCAGGGGCTTCCATGCCACCTATGCTGCATCGTCATCATGTAAGTCCATAAGGTGCTACTTCTTTATGCCTCTGACTTTTCAGAAAATGAAGAGATCCTTTACCTCTTTTTCACTCTGCCTCTTAATTTTGAGCCTTCTCTGTAGCCATTTGACTTTTTGGCCAAGGCTTCAGCAAGTACATCAACGAGCTGATACAAGGAGAAATGTTTTCTTGATTAGCAAGTGCTCTGTCTCTGTCAAGCTTTTTTGTTATTTTTTTAAATGCCATCCTTTCCAAGCCTCTGCTGTCTCTTTCTTGTTGCAGCCTGTGGGGGTACTTTCCACATGGACAGAGGAGCTTTCAACAGCCCTGGCTATCCCGAGCCATATCCACACAACAGCGAGTGTGTCTGGACAATCCTCAGCTCCCCTGGCAACCGGCTCCAGCTGTCCTTCATGTAAGTGCGTTGCCAGGGGTTGTTATTCAGCCTTTAACAGACCTGAAGGAAGGATGCTCTGTGTTTATTAGGAAATGTAATTACTGAATGATAAAGCTGAAACATATTTTTAGAGTAACTTGGAAAGAGAACACAGCAGGGTCAGTGGCAGCTTGCAATCAGTGTTTCCCTGTCTTAGTCATTGCTTATCTTAAGGTATGTACAGCATTATATAAATAGGTGGTTTATTATTTCGGCAGCATGGGATGCTGAAGAAGCCAGTTACTACTCACTTATAAACAAGAAGAGGAAATTTAGCATCACTCTGCCTTTTCTTTACAAAGGAAATTCCTACAATGTAAAGATTAATTTTAATGTTTGTTATATAGATTATTAATACAAAGGGCCTAGATATTCCACACATTGTAGGATTATGCCTCCTGAGGGATCCTGTCGCATTTATGAGGTGGGCTGAGACAAAGCTCATGAAATTTAACAAAGTGAAGTGCCAGGTCCTAAACATGGGTCAGGGCAATCCCAGATATGCCCACAGGTTGGGCAGAGAAGTGACTGAGAACAGCCCTATAGAGAAGGACTTGGAGGTGATGGTTGATGAAAAATTCGAGCTAGCAGTGTTCACTCACAGCTCAGAAAGCCAAAGGAGTCCTGAGCTGCATCCAAAGGAGTGTGGCCAGCAGGTTGAGGGAGGATTCTGCTCTCATGAGATCTCACCTAGAACACTGCATATGGTTCTGTTGCTCCCAATGTAAGAAAGGCATGGAACCAAAAAGCTGAAAAGGGGACTAGAGTACCTCCCTTGTGATGACGGGTTGAGAAAGTTTGGGATGTTCAGGCTAGAGAAGAGAAGGCTGTGTGGAGACCTCTTAGCAACCTTTCAGTATCTGAAGGTGGCATACAGGGAAGATGGAGAGGGACTCTTTATCAGGAACTGTAGTGAGAAGACAAAGGTAAATAGCTTTAAACTGAAAACAGACAGGTTTGGATTAGATGTTAGAAATAAATTCTTTACTGTGAGAGTGATGAGGCCCTGGAACAGGTTGCCCAAAGAAGTTGTGAATGCCCCAAACCTGGCAGAGTTCAAGGGCAGATTGGATGGGGCTCTAGGCAACCTAGTCTAGTGGAAGGTGTCCCTGTCCATGGCAGGGGGTTTGGAAAACTACTTAATCAATGAGGTCCCTTCCAACTCAAAACATTCTATGATTCTATTCTGAGATTCTAAAATTGATGTTAAACTCTTCAAAATTCCTCAAACAGTTAAAGCAAAGGAACTACAACAAGAATCAGAAGAATATGTGATGGAATTTTGTTTTCCCTTCAGTAAGCTAATTTTCCTTTGAACAGTTCTGACAGGAAAGTCATGTGGAGAATAATGCAGAGTCCTTTAGCAGGGCCGTTAAGTCGTTCTTTACCCATGAGGTAGATTTCTGACCCTCCCCGTTTCCGGGCATCAAACAGTGGCTGCTGCCAAGAAAGAGAGCACTGACCTTTAGCAAAGCTTACCAAGAATGAGCAGAAAAAGAAAAACTAACTCTGAAACCTGCATTTACAGTTAATCAGAACAAAAGGAAATTTTTTTCTGGTAACACAGTGACTGCATAAGGCACAACTTGTTAGGCATGTGCTGATTCACTAATGGAATAAAAGGGACATTTTATTCCTCCACAACTCACTGAAGCAGAGAAAAAGCACTACAGCCTGAAAACATTTTCCAAAATGTTTTCCAAAAGCCCGAAAACATTTTTCAAAAGGCTACAGAATAAGCAGTAACCTTTCAGAAACAACCCAAAATTCTAGTGTGAAGCAGAAACTTTCAGTGGAACATACATTCACTTATATGAAGTGACACTGAGTAGATGTTAATTCTTTCTCTTCAGTTGCACATAGCTGAAAGACAAGCAGAAAATACTGGAAAGCATGGAGTAATTGTGTTAGAAAGCTTTATTTGTTTTATTTCATTTAATGTTAGGGGGTTATAAAGTTTTGTTGGTATGAAGCATTAATTTTCTTCAGCTCAGTCTGAACTGAAATGTCTACCTTGAAATGTGAGGGTTAGCTTTAAATTGTTCTGAAATATATCCAGATGAGTGATTGGAACCATTTCACAGCATGGTATGCTGAACACATATGGCTATATTCAAATCTGAAAGGGAGAAGTTGTTACCAGAGTATCAGAAGGCATGCATATTTAAGGCATTGGTTATTAGAGGCACTCTCTGGAATCTTTGTTATATATTCATAGCCTGCTTCTGAAAACCACGTTGGTTTGTATAAAAGCATTTCACCAAGAATAACAGACAATTTTGGAATATATTTAGCATTCAGCTTGGTGCAATAATTAAGAACTTATAATTTGATTACTGTATCTCATTCCTTTTCTTTGGTAAAAAGTAGTTTAGAAGAGTTGATAGCAATCCTTATTATTTTACACATCCAGATATGTAAAAGTCAGAAAGGTCAGAGAAACAGTAATATTTTATAATTCTGGAGAAACTGCTGAAGGATTTCTGACCTCTGAGGTGTTAACTACAAATAAATTAGCAATTGTTTTCTCACCACAGAGTTTGCTGAAATAATACACATATGAAGGGGCTAAAATATTCTCTGCACCCAACACTCACTGGATTTACATTAAAAATCTGGGTTATATCTCAGGGTTTTCTGAGTGTCATGATTATTCTTGGAGAACCAAGACCTTTTAAAAGGGTTTGAGTACTCTTTAAAATGTGTAACTCTTCACACTGAAGCTCTGTTATAAAATAAGGGGCTGGAAAGTGAGTGCCCTGTATTGGTGGCCTTGGCAGGTGCTGAGGGTTTTGTTGCTGCCCTTTTCTTAACTCTTACAGTAGGATACCATATACAGTGGGATTAATGGCCTGGCAGGCCACACTCTGAAGTATGTGCCAGTCATATCCATGCTAATGCTCTTCTACTGTTGTTGAAACAGAGCATTTCAGGTGGAGCATAGTAGTAGCTGCACCAAAGATTACCTGGAGATTCGTGAAGGGAGTGACACAGGCACGCTGGCAGGACGATTCTGTGGGAGCTCTTTGCCTTCAAATTATACATCAACTGTTGGACATATCCTATGGGTCAAATTTGTCTCGGACAGTTCAGGCACAGATGTTGGCTTCAGGGCCACCTTCTCTCACCGTAAGTAGATGTAATTTGATTGAAAGCTACTGTTCTTTCATAGTACTTCTGAAATTATTCTAAACAGTGATTATTTGGCCCTCTAAAGTCTATTAGAAAATATTTGCTGATGTCAAAAAGTCTGTAAATTCACTTAAAAAGTATTTTGTAAAATATCTGCTGAATGTAAAGGGATGCTTTTAAACATGCCAGAACAGAATTTGTGTGCATGTAAGTGTGTCTTATTTATTAGGTAATTAGCAAATTAAGAAAAAAGTGTTTCTTTTCTAGCTTTCCATTTTGCTTTTTGAGTGTGACAGTGTCCATCTTCTGGTTTGGATTTAGATGCCATCAAACAGGGAGCAGAATTAGAAAAAAGGAAATTATGCCAATTTATAGATCCAAAATTTCAAGAGACCACTGCCAAAATCAATCTGACTTGCTGTATGAACAGACTGCTGAAGCTAAACATTCCCAGCCATTCTGATTATGCAAGATAAACTTCTAATGATTTTCTTTCTTTTGAGATTTAACTCCTTTTCAAAATGAATTATCAATAGTTCAGACCTCAATGAAGTCAGAACCATTTTTTGCCATAACACGCATAGGCATTTAAAAAAATTCTTTAATGATTTTGGGTCAAAATGAATATAAAGTAGTCACAGTCAGAGAGGAGTTTAGATGTGCTGTCTTCCTGCTTCTCCTACAGTTAGACCCACATGGCTCAAATGGGCAATTTCCTTCAGAAAAGGGAACATTGCATCTCTGAAAACAAGAAAATAATTAGATGTGCATCTTAGAACTGCCTGAGATATGTCTTACAGCCTTACAGCACTGTCCAGTCCTAAATAAATTAAGTCAGATGGGCTCCCCAGGGCTTCTTTTACTCTACGTGAATTAGAGGCATTAGTTGTCTCTTTCTTGTTTTTCAGTGTATGGAAATGACATTGTGGGAGGCAGAGGACAAATAGCTTCACCACAGTGGCCGAGGAGTTATCCTCATAATTCCAATTACCAGTGGCGGATAAGCGTTAATGCTTCCCAAGTTATCCACGGCCGTATCTTGCAGATGGATATCGAAAATCATCACAGCTGCCAGTATGACAACCTAAAGGTGATTTCATTCTGAGAAGTTATTTTATTTTAATCAATTTTAGTAAAATGGATGAACAGAGAAACCAACAACTTGGGATCTGGTGTGGCTTATTGTTTTTGCTGTGTTGTTGTCCTTTCAATAATTATTATTTATAGGAAGGGTTACATACTCTTTGGCTCCCTAACAGATATTTCCAATCTGCAAGTTTGAAATTTACTAAAAATAAGTCTGCAGTGGTACAATCCTGAATATAACTATTCAAGAATTTCAGGTCAGATACCAGACTGAAATTTGCTCCTTGCTGGTTCAGTTAAGGACAACAATGATAGTAACATCTCAATGCTTCTAAAAATAAAGTAATTTTAAAATACTACAAGGAACAATTCTTTACTTGAACCTTCTTTGCTCTCTGCATCAGTAATTTGGCTGCTGGTGGTAGAAAGGTGCCTCTTTCTTCCAGTGTGATTGTTTTTCTGTACCCCCCTGTAATATGGTCTGGCCAGGTTAAAAAATAGAAAAGTGGAATAGTTTGAAGTTGGAAGGGGCCTTTTACAGATCTAGTCCTACCCCCCAGCAATAAGCAGGGGCTTCTTCAATACAGCAGTCATGATGCTAAGCAAAATGAACAATAGAAAACACTACTTCTTTCTGAACTTAGTTAACATAACCACTTAAATAAGGTAAATCTCTTCTTGCTTTCTTTTTTTTTTTAAGCAGTTAATTCATCAATTATCCTTTTTTTATATGTGAGAAAGTTAATACTAGTTCAATATTTTCAGCTCATTATTGGCTGATATTCAAATGTAATATTAGTTCAAAAAGGAAGTAAAACTTTTTATTTCATCTCATATATTAACATTATTTCTCTACTGGATATTTTTACTGGGTGGTACGTGAGAAGAACAAAATAAGCTGGAAAGGTGGCAAAGGAGAAACATCTTGTAACCAGCCAAGATTTTGGGTTATAGATACATACAATGAAAAATAATAATTCTGCATATTTATCTGATAGAACTCAAATACATATGTTCCTCAGTGGAGGGAAAAAGATAAAGGGAAAAAAAAAGTAATTCCTTTTTTTTCCCTTGCATATCATGGGGGTTTTTTTCCCATCAGGGATAAAAAATGTACCTGTGGACTTTTTTTAAAGAGGGATGTCATTCTACATCCCCAAAGAGCAGCCCTCTGATAGGGAATGAGGTGAATTTGATGACTTCCATTCAGATTGTTCTTCTATGAAAACTTCACTTTTAACAGTATATAATAGAAAGGGAAATTTTTGTTCCTTTGGAGAGGTTTCTCTCTAAAATGGATTTGTTGAAAGATCCCTCACTCATTTAAAGCGGGTGATTTTCTCCTTGGAAATTTGCTGAGTATGAGCAGATGAAAATCCAGTTCTGTGGGGAACAGCACTGTTCTTCTCTCTGCAGGTGTATGATGGGCCCACAGTTCATTCTCGTCTTATTGCAACATACTGTGGTGCAGCCCCTGCTTCCTTTGCATCCTCTGGCAGTTCAATGACAATCCAGTTCCAGTCAGATTCATCTGTGACTGGAAAAGGCTTTCTTTTGGAGTGGGATGCAGTGGACACTTCTGCTGTTACACAGACCATTGCTAGAGGTGGGTTTTCAGTGAGTTGCAGTTACAAGTGGTACAGCCAGTGATACACTCAACTGTACTTAAAGAATTCCAAACCAACTTCCCCACTAGAGAAAGCCGAAGTTATTAATGAGAGAAAGCTTTCAGAGACATTTTTAGAAAGCATTTTACTATTTTTTAAAAACAATTTCTAGAGATTCTTAGATATACTAATTTACAGTGTTCTAAATATAAGCATGTTGCTAGAGGATAATTTTTCATTACACAGGTATTTAATTAAATCTAAATATTTGTTATGCTTTCATGGAAAATGATCCCTCTTGAAAAACCATTCTAAATCATTGGCCATTGTGATATGAAATGTGCACAATAACTTATGTTAAACTGGTAGATGCTTTTAGGTATTTTGTTGGCTATTCCTCAAAATAAAATAGGTCACATCATTGCTGCAGCAGGTGGCACAGGAACATCCTTACAGATGAGGGTTTTCAAGTTTTATACTTCCAATCCAAACTGAAGTTGAAGAATTCCTGCATTACTGTAGCTGCACACATTCTCTCTGTGCTTTATTATAGGATTGTCATCTAATATTACATGAGGGCTGTACTCAGTTTAAAAAGAGGATGCTTTCCTTTTTTTGTCTTCTTGTCTATGACAGGTGCATGTGGAGGGGCTGTAACAACTGAAGAAACACCTTCATTCCTCTTCTCACCAAACTGGCCAATGAATTACAGAAATCTTGAGGACTGTATCTGGCTTATTAGAGCTCCTGGATCCACTGTGGAATTCAATATCCTGGCACTAGACATAGAATCTCACAGCTCATGCAACTATGACAAACTTATTATCAAAGATGGTGAGAAGCCAATCTTGCCCTACCCTGACAGGATGCAGTAGAGGCCAAGGTCCAATTATCTCAAATTCTCATCTCCACTGAGCTTAAGCAATCTAGATAGCAGAGAGTACATGCTCATTTCCTCTATTCTGAGACATTCTGCCAGTTAAAATAAAATTAGCAAAGTCTAGCAAAATATTTGATGATCTATAAAAATATTTCTAAATATGTAAGGGTTTAAAGGTCTTAAAAAGCACCTTCCTGAAAGTGTGAGCCACAGCAACAAACAGGCAGGTGTGGAATGATTCAGTTTTAACACTAATGTGTTCTTTTCACCTTAGGAGACAATAGTCTTTCCCCAGTACTGGCTACTCTGTGTGGACGAGAACCTCCTGGGCCAATAAGATCAACTGGAGATGCAATGTTCATCCACTTCATGTCAGATGCAAGTGTCACTGGAGCTGGGTTTAATGCCTCTTATCACAAAAGTAAGACTCGTTTCTCCTCTCCCTCAGATAAATGTCTGCCTTGCTGCTAACAGTGGGGTAAGAGACACTGGCATTGTTAAGAGCTGTCTACAATTTAATTAATCACACACACATCTAATTATTCACCTCTCATGAATATGTGTTAATAAATGTCTGAATCTACAAAGGTAAAATTTTCTATTTTCCCAGCAATGTAATGCAACAAAGCATGATTCAACCCAACCAGTCACTTCTCAGAAGGAAGAAAAGGGTATGCCTAAATTTCTAAGAGCTCAGCTGAAGGGTGAAAGAATGCTCAAGTAAGAGAAGAAAATAAATTACTCAAAACAGAAAGCGAGAAATGCAGAAAGCTGTATAAATTCTAGCAGGAATGTCAGCAATTCCGGCAACAGTCCTCCCACAGGAACTCAGGAATGATAACAGATTCCTGAATGGGCCAAGGCACCAAGAAAGTGTTAGGGCAACAGTGACAATAAGGGGAAGTTTTTCTGACTGGCAACTGGAGTAGATGGCAGTATTTTGGTCCATGGCTAGAAGCAATGTCCTCAGATGGGGCGGGTAGTGATAAGCTCAGGCCATGGAGGTCCTTGACATTGCTGCCTGCTTATTCATCTGCTAAGTCTGAGAACAGTCTCATGGTCAGGAATTTTGGTGTGTGCCATCTTGAAATCTATAAGCTTCAATTTTGGGAGATCATTCATCATGTGCATTGCTATATGCCCCTCAGCTCCTCATACACTCATTTCAACATTTATTTTAACCCATCATATCTTTTAGGACACAGAGTTTTGATGCTTTTGGGGTTTTGTCCTTGCTTCAACTTTTATCTTCTTTTTTTTCAGGTTGTGGAGGCTATTTGCACACAAGTAGGGGTGTGATAACATCCCCAAACTACCCTCAAAACTATTCTCCTAATCTAAGTTGTTCCTGGCATGTTGTGGTAACCACTGGATTTATCATTGCTGTTCATTTTGAACAGCCTTTCCAGATTAAGAGCGAGGATACTTCCTGCATCCATGGAGATTACGTAGAGGTGAGGTTATTGGCTGAGTCACCAAATCCTCAAAGCTATTAAAGCTATTGAATCTTACAGATTTCAGTGTCAGTAAAGTAGCTCAAGATGTCATGGGGTGCACACACCAAAGAGAAATACCAAAGATTATATTTCTCTCTATCTCATTCTCTCTCCTTTTTATTACAGTGCGTTAATTAATCACTAGTTTATTAATTTCCCCTCTGGCTGGAAGCATTAGGATGGTGTGCGCATGAAATTTACATTCCAGGGCTATTTGCTTGAGTAATATTATCAATTTCTGTTTTAGCTGAAGAATGGGTTAGATAATGCTGCCCCACCTTTGGTGTCTGCAAGAGGGAATGGAAGGTTTTGTGGAAGCAGCCCCATCTCTACCATGTACACCACAGACAATCAGCTGTTTGTCCACTTCACTTCTGACAGCAGGAATGAGGGGCAAGGATTCAAACTGAAATATGAGGCTAAGAGTCTAGGTAAGTCTAGGTAACAAACTTAAATTCTGCAACTTATACATATGTAACATGGACTTTGTCCTCTTAAAGGATATTTTTGTTCTAAGTCCTAACCCTGGTAATATTGGATGTCTGCAAAAATGTCCTATAGTGCATGACTTCTAATCTGACACTCAGATTTCTCCTTTTTAAAGAGTGTCAGGCTCAGGTCACACAACTTGAAGATATTAAAGATAGATTAAAAAACCCCAAACCTTTAGTAGTAAAATAGCATCTACAGTTAGGAAGAGATGTTAAAAATTCATACAGGAAAGGAAAAACTCTTAGAAACAAGAACTTTATTTTGAACATCTAATACCCAGTGCAAGCGCTAAATGAAGATAGGAACTTTTCGGGGTAGTGTGTCTAGAAAGGTGGCAACATTTCTCACAAGTTTTACACCCAGCTGAGAAAATAACATTAACTACCAAAGCTAACTTCTTTGAAAGAAGGAACAAAATGGAGACCCAGGTCCCAAGAGGAAATCACAAGTTTGGCATTTGCAGTTATCCCACTGTGTTCATAACAGAGCCACTTGGCACGCCTGGAGACCTGTTAAACTGTATATCAAAACCACTAAGGCAACCTGCCAATCAGCTCAAACCTTCAAGTACTTTATTTCTGCCTGTTTTCCCTGCTGCCCCAAAGAATTAACATTACTTCAGAGAATTCACGAGGTGATTAGGTGAAGCTGTACAATAGCATTTCTACCCCTTCAATTTATGGAACTTGAGTAAAGCCGCAGGTTAAACCAGTATTGCTATAATATAGAGGGGGTTTGGGACAGAAAGGTTCTGGTCAAAATAACAGTATTTGTGTCAGGTAAAGGACCTGAACAAACCCTCATGTTTGCTTTGATGGGCATGCCTCAGATTCCTTCGTTATTATCTGAAACAGACATTTTGGTTCTTGGAAAGTAGAAGTTGGGAATGAACCACAGGAATACTTATGGCTCTGATTTGTGGACTTCCTAGCTCTTAGGAATTGGCATAGGAACAAGGCAAGAAATATGCTTTCTGCTTGTTTTATAAACAATCCAAGGAAGAAGTAATAGCAGTTTAATTCAGGGCCCTGAACATTTGGAAATGAGGAGAACTAGGTAAGCAGGAGCACAGGAATATAGAATTCTACTGATTAAAATGTTTTCCCACAGCAAGAATAGAATGCATCTCTTTTTTGATGTGACTATATGACATCAAAAGGAAACTGTGTTGGAATATAGCGATCATATTTTTGATGCCTCACCCATTTCCTTTTCATGTTTTTTACCTGCAATCTTTTCTTTCCCAGCCTGCGGAGGGAATATTTATATCAATGATTTCAACCCCAGTGGATATACATCTTCCCCCAACTATCCAAGCAACTATCCTCCACATGCTGACTGTGTCTGGACCATAACTGCTCCCAATGGACATGCAGTAGAACTGCAGTTTGAAGATCAGTTTTACATTGAACCTTCACCAAAGTATACATCCATATTATTTTGCCTATTTTTCTTCAGAGACTCTATTCTGATTTTTCTTTCTCTGTTACTTTCTCTAATTCCTCCCAGAGAACAAACAATTCTATATTTAAAACCAAATGGGGTTAAGAAATTTTTGAGACATCAATGAAGCTATCAGGTCACTGGTTTACATTCCTAGGATGTTGCAATGCATAACAGAAATTAGTATGACAGAAAAAGTGGAAACATCTGTGATAGAAAGGTGCTTTCTGTAAAATCTGTGCCCTGTAGTCCTTTCATATTCAGGTTTTCAGTAATCTGAACTCTTGGGTGCTTTTAAAGCCAATGGATTGCCACCATGACACTTTGCCTCCCTCCTCCATTGCCTGGCGGCTGGTTTGCAATGGGTGAACACATTTTGCACTCCCTGCCTGAAGCATAAAAAAAGGCTATTTTCCAGCTGATGTAGCTTCATTGATAGAGGCAGGACCACTGTAAGGCAAAGGTCAGCCTATGAAACCACATCCAGGAAAAATAGTGAAGGATGGAGAATCCCAAAGGTTTTCTGGCTTCCAGAACACTGCACCATTCTGAAGACAAAGCTTATAGTTATTTTAGGTCTTTGTATTCCCAACTAAATAGACTCCAGCATTGAATTTTTATTCCCTTAATCTGTCTTCTTGTTGTCCCTTAATTCAACAGTTCTCAGTGAGACTTAATAGGGAATATCTGCTGAATCTGAATCCTGCCAAAAAAAATGGTGGTTTTTTTTTCTTTTTTTTCCAGTGCTGTTCATATCCCTACCCAGAATTTGCTCCTGTCAGATCTGATCTGATCATAGACTGAGTTTTAGATTTGTCTTTCTCAATGTTTCTAGCACTTCTTTTGATTCAATTATTACGTAACTGCAATGGATTATGATCTTGTTGATTCTGTCCTGGTCACACTGCATGGAAACCAATCTAATTCACTAGAGCTTCATGGCTTTGTGCATGTACTGGAATGATTTTGAACCACTACTGCCATACACTGAAAAGAAAATTGTCTCCTCTTCCAGCTGCACTTCCAGTTACCTCGAGCTGCGCAGTGGTGCTGACTCCAGTGCCCCCCTCATTGCCAAGCTGTGTGGAGGTTTGATGCCAGGCTCACAGAGATCCTCAGGAGCTGTCATGTACCTGAGGTTCAGGTCTGACAGCAGTGCCACACACGTAGGATTCAATGCTAAATACTCCATTGGTAATGCTTGCATTTATAAGTTGCTATGATTTTAAAAAAGATTTTAGTCTCGAGTGTTAGATTTTTGTAATAGGGCTTAAATCAGACCTGTGGGTGGGCTGACAGGAGTGTGCCTCTTTCAGTTAGTGTTAGAGCTAAGGCATCAGAGTATTGGCATGTTCTGCACCTAGCAAGAGCTGAAAATTAGGGAAATATTAATAGGATAGAGCTCATAGACCAGCAGCAGGAGAAACAACTACTGGATAACCTCTTGTCAAAGACAGTTGTCAAAGGGGCAGTAGAAAAAAGATCAGTGTGGATAAAGTCATGTAACATGACTTTGATTTTCAGCATGCAAAGTCAGTGTCACTTTCATGAGCAAGGTTCTGAAGGGGAATGTGAAGATCAGTTGAGCACTGGCAGTAGAAGAACAAATTAGGAGCTTCTCTATGTAAACCTAAATCAATCTATAATAAAACTGCTAGACAAATAGGGGCAGCAGATTAGAAAAGGAATTAGCCATTGTCTGTCATCTGGGAAAGAATTACTTTAGTTACTTGTTCTCAAGCTGCAAAAACAGGGTTAGAAAGCACTAAAAGACATTGATTCAAGAAAAAATAATCCTTGATCAGATTCAGAGCTATGCTACTTTTTTTGGTTTGATAATGTTAATAATCTTCAAAGAGTAACAGCCATTATGTTAGTATCACTTATATAGGAAAGTCTAGGACTGTTAATTTCTCAAAGGCAAAGTAGTGAACTATATTGTTTTATACAGAATTTTGCTCATTGTGTTAGATCTGATACACTAAAGCCAAAGAGAGTGCTATCATATTTCTGAATGTGAAAACTGAAGAAACTTGCATATATATATATCTTTATCTTAGCTGAATGCCAGTCATCCTGAAACAAAGCACTGATGATTCATGGAACTGACAGTATGAGCACAACTGTTACTGTAATGGAAAGATTGTAACTAACAGACATCTAATCCACTAAAAAAAAAAAAAAAAAATCCAGTAAACTTCACCTGGGAATATTGTTCCATAAAATTATAGAGAATCTTGATTTGGAAAGAAACCACAAGGATAATCAAGGTCCTGCTCCTGGACCTACACATGACTACCCCAAGAATCACACCATGTGCCTGTGAGCACATTTGCTGTATGCCTTATTATTACAAACTTATGTTTGCAGGTACTGGAGAGAAATGAGTGTTCAGAAAGAGAAAATTAAAAATTAATAGCTGTTTTACACACTGTGCAATGATTATTCACTAAGACATCACAAGGAGTGAATGGGAAGGGATGAAAGAAAAAAGGAGTCTGAACTATAACTGTTGACCCAACCAGAAGTCAACTTCTGACTGTCATAAAAATTGAGATCCACACTTAGCAAATTTCATTTCTTTTTAATTTGCCTGTTATATCTTTGCAAGGTTTTCTGGTAAATATGGACAGAGATTAGATTGAAAACTGCTAGTTTATTCAAATTATAAGAGATATGAAAGAGTGGAAGGGATGTTTGCAATGGCAGGGTATGGGGGCAGGGGGAATGTGAAAAAAACCAAACCAAGCCAAAACAGCAACCAGGACTGATTGAATTAGATTGAAAACATGGAAGATTTTTAATTGGAGGGCAATTTCTGTCTTATTACCACAGTTAGAGAACAACTCAGTTGTACCTTACCTTTAAATTTTGTTTAGGAGAAAGTTCATCTCTCTGGGGTTCTTTAGTCAACCAAATAATATTCTTCCTTTTGCAGCTCCCTGTGGTGGGACAGTGATAGGACAAACTGGTATCATCGAAAGCACAGGGTATCCTGACCTTCATTATCAAGACAACCTGCTGTGTGAATGGTTTCTGCAGGGTCCCAGGGGGCACTATCTTACCATCAGACTAGAAGGCCTAGATATTCAAAACTCTTCCGAGTGCACAAATGACTTCATGGAGATCCGAGAATACAACGCTTCTGGTCTGAGAATTATTTCAGTGTTTGTCTTCCCTCCCTAGTCCTACTATGAAACCTCACCAGACGTTCCTGAAAACATTTCACTTTGGGTACAAAGTGAGCCTTTTCAATGTGCAGTGTTTGCTTGTGCCTGCCTTGCTTGCTGATGGAAAGTAAGGAAAACAATTTGCCAGCAATAATTGATTCCACTAGTTTACTCCTGCCTGTCCAGTTAAATTGGAAAGTGGCCCTTCAATATAAATATAAATATAGATATAAATATAAATAATATATTTATATAAATTTCTCTTTCTCATGTTGTTTTTCCAGGAAATTTGTTGGGCAGGTACTGTGGTAATACTCTCCCTGATGCTGTGGACACCTCTGACAGTTTTGCTTATGTCAAGTTTGTCACTGATGGATCAGTCAATGCCCGGGGGTTCAGACTGCGCTTTGATTCCAGTACTGAAGGTTAGATTTGTAAAGCTGAAATATACTCTCAGGAAGTAACTTATACCACAGACCATAATTGCACTAATACAGCTTATATTGTAGATCACTTGATTTTGGAGTGGTGTGTATTTGCTCTTAAACTTGGAGGAAGTATGAATAGAGCTCTCTGGTAACGACTTATCTGAGCTGCAACTTGGTGAAGCAAGCAATCTCCTGCAATAATGGGTGTTGCCATAAGTGGCACAAGGAAGCACACTCTTCTGTAACTTTTTTCTTCAACACTGAGTCGAGGGATGTCCTAACACACCCTTCCCATATACCTCTTGATAAGTAAGATCAATTTATTCTGGTATTCAATGACCCTCACAGGGAAAATTGTTGTCATATGTTCAGGTGAAAATTCATGTGTTTCAATTTGTGCCAATTGCCCCTTTTCCTGAGTACAATGGCTTCGAAGAGCTGCTCTAATCAGGACTGAGGACATAGACCTACTCCTGCTTCACACTTCTTTTACAGTCTTCAACATCCATGCAATGTTTGTCCTACCAAAATATGGCTACTTTTTTAGAAATTCTTTGCAATACTTGTGCTGAAAAATCTCCTCCCAGCCCTTCTTCATTCCTTCCAGTTCATTTAAAAGTTCAGCCGAAAGCTTTCTTCATGTTTGATTCTGCAATAAAACAACAAAAGGGTAAACAAACTCCAAAAGAACGTTATTCCACTCCTAGGATCCTATTATGCAAACTTAGAAGAGAAACTCTATTACCAAAAAATTTAATGCAGAGGTGGATGCAGAGATCTGACTATTCTGCAGAATCTGTGAGTGTGAGGAAATACTCAACTGGTTTTATGACTGAGTGATAAAGACTGGCAGGATCTTGGCTGTTTAGACAAACATACAGGCTGGGTAGGCCGATCAAATCAATATCTCAGGATCTCTTTCTCACAACACTGATTTTTTGCTATAATTCTATAAGCAATGCTTTGCTCTGAGAAGTGTACCAATATTTGGATATTTCAGAATGTGGTGGGGATCTTACTGCACCTGTTGGAACATTTACTTCACCCAACTATCCCAACCTATATCCACATAACCGAGTGTGTGAATGGAGGATAACAGTGCAAGAAGGCAGACGTGTGACCCTAACCTTTAATGACATGAGAACTGAAGAGCACTGGAGATGCTCATCAGATTACGTGGCTGTGAGTATTGGGTGTAGAGTCAGAAACTGCTCTTCCTAATCCCTTTATGGAGAATTAACCGGTGTAATAAAGCTGAAAAATCACTTATAGGTCTATATATGGTTTTAAGGCAAATCATAATTTAATCTGGGGAAAGCAGATAAATGAGAGAAAGTTACCTCTCTAGAGCATCTAAACTCATCTGCTTGTTTTGGAGTTATGGAAATTTTGAAGTTGTGTCCCAGCCAGAGCCGGCAGAATATAAGACTTAAAGGAATCATTGGAGTTGTCTTTTAATCAATTATGAAAAAAATTTCTGGGTGTTTTGAAAGTTTTCAATGTCTCTTTTCTGTGCAAACAAAATTCATCAGTTAGTTCCAGGTTTTATTGACTTTGGAAGTATCAACTGCTGTTGTTACTTTTTGCTGTCAATTAAAAAAGAAAAAAGAAAAAAGAAAAAGACAAAGATTGCAGCAAATGGATACTCTGAACTAAAGATAGGGAAACCCCAGGAAACTTACTTGTATCTCAAAAAAGGGTAGATATTGGTTATTTTATCATGTTTGGTTTTGATTTCTGGTTATTTAGTGAAAAAAAATTCAAGCTTGGCACACAGACCTGGACCTGGTCAGATGTACAAATTCTTGAAAAATATGATTCCTTTCTGAAATTGCAGGAAGGTGAGGTAGAGTTTAGCTTCCTATTTGTTCAGACAGCAGTGCAAATGCAGGAATTAACTGTAGGGTGATCAGAAGGCAATCCATGCACAAGCATGGGGGGCTGAAATAGCTATTCATCCCTTGAGGTTTGTAGATGAGGTTTCCCTTGTTTTTCTTCACAGATGCTTTAGACAAACTTTTAGGAGCTGGCTTTTTATCAGTTAATGATCTCTTAAAGGAAATTTTTTCCTGCCAGATTTTATGCCTCCGATACTCTAATATATTCCAAGTCTCAGTGGGAAACATAATTTCTGGCTTGCTTGCACTGCAGAGTAGAAAGAAGGAAATTAATTCCTAGGCTAAGGGGTGTATGAAGGAAACAGAGAAAATATCTCTGGATCATCAAAAAGTGAAATGTTTGAAATAATCAGAAATCCTCACCAAGACTCAATATGTTGGAAAAGATTTTGATAAAGCTGATGTTGGCTTTAACAAGAATACAAAGATGATGATTTGAAATAAAATTAATATGATCAGTAGCTGTCATTATTAAGTGATTGAATATATAAATATTGAGCTAAAGCACAGTGTTCTTCTCAATTAAAAAAAAAAATCAATTTCTGCTTGAAAAAGGAGATAGAGAGGGAGAGAATATGTTTCTATTTCACCAAAATAAGGAAGTTATTTTTGATGTTTACTTCAGGGCCTCATCCACTCAAGGCAATGAAAGTTTGTTCCAAGATTTGGGTAGATTTGAGAACTAACCCCTTGTGAGGGACATCAGTGAATTTTGTATTAAAGATAGTAAACACTCCTAAATGATACAGGAAATGCTCATAAGAATGTATATTGGTGTCATAAGAGTTTATTTTGACTCCACAGGTTTACAATGGCCTTGGGAAAAACTCTCGCCAGCTGGCCAAGCTGTGTGGGGAGGTAAATCCAGGCACTGAGGTGAAATCCACTGGAAACACAATGAAAGTCATTTTGGTGACAGATATGTCTCGTGCAAGCAGAGGCTTCAGTGTCTCATATACTTCTAGTGAAGATGCAGGTAGTGTATGTTTTTGACTTAAGTGATTGATCTCTGGTGAGTTATTTCATAGCAAGAGTATTGGCACATATAAAAATATCACCTAAACAGATAACAAATTTCTGGTACCTTTTTTCCCTTTCCTCTCTGGATAGGAATAGATATTTATCTTTAATTAGCTGAAAGAATTGAAAAAAAATGGAGAATCTCTGTGAGCAATAGACTTCATGTGCCTCTGTATGGATCACAGTCCCTGCTGTCCCTACTGACTTATTTTTTTGTACTTCATCTTGTTATAAACGCAACATTTATCACAATCTTGAGTAAGAGATGGCCCAAAGTGGCCTTATTCCATGAAAAATTTCAAAAAGCATAGTGCTATAGACAAATTGAATAATTTAAGTGCTTCCTTATTACTCAGGGGGGTAATTAATTTATTGTAGCTTGTGAAACAGTGCAGCTAACCTACTTTTGCAGGCTCAGCCTCCAGAGAGGGGGGCAGCTAGCAGAGCATTATTCCTACAGCCTTGAGTCTTTTGAACTTATTTTCCAAATCCCACCCCAAGAATCCTACTATGGCATGAGAGTATCTTCCATGAAAATTTTTCTCTTGAGCCTAGAATTAGGTAATGAGTAAGTCTGAGCAATACTGAACTGAAGATGTAGTAAGATTTTACTACAATATTAAATAATGCTTGTATTGATAGTGCTGCTGAAATATTTTATTTGATACTGTAAATAATTGTTCTTTGCTTTACATGTGTTTTTAAAGACTTGCCAATAAATTTCAGGGCACCAGGCAAGAATTCTCTTGTACACAGGAGTAAACTATAAAAAAGTAAGAAGATGAAAATGGTTTTGATCTAATCAGCACATGTGCTTTCTGATGTGAGCATACCTGAATAAAGACTGACAAGATTTCTACTCACACAAAAATTATTACTACCTTTAAATAAACCATATTTTGTTTCTGCAGTTTGTGGTGGAACCCTGATGGCATATGCAGGTGGGAATTTCTCTTCTCCTGGTTATGATGGCATCACAAATTACACAAGTAACCTGAACTGTGAATGGATCATTGAAAATCCCTCTCACTATAATTCATCCATTTATATATCTTTTGAGGATTTCCACTTGGAACATCACCAGAACTGCCAATATGACTACCTAGAGCTACGAATAGGTTTGTATGTTCAGCAGGAGAATGGATAAAGCCTATCAAGATTCTGGTTGTACAACCCTGTTTGTGCTAAGTCTCATTCATATATATATTTGCAAGGAGTGGCTGTTGTAGAATCTGTACATTTGAGAGTGTTCACATCATGCCTTCCATGTTGAATCCATTATCAGAAATGGGATTTCACTACCAGAGAAATGGATGCATGGATTTGGTTAACTGTTCTTTCAGGGGAGAAAATAAAAATCTGGATAGACATCTTGGAGGGATAGTTTTGCTGTTTGCAATAGTCATCTGATTCTCTCTTTACAAGGGACAATGAGTTTCACTTCATCTGCCTTGAGAGATGGCATTTTCAGTCATTAAAACAATTTATTTGGTCCACTCCCCATTCTCTGTCTGGTCCTGAAATATCTCCAGGGATGGCAGGAATGGAGTAAAAAATGTTTTAATTATTCATAGCCTCTGGACTGCATGTCCACTTCAGATCCATTTTTGCATTCTATAAGATGACTCTCCAAAAAGAAATCCATATTTCCAGTGAGAATACATTATAAAACAGAGACTAAAGCATTTTAAAGGGAAAAAAAACTCCAAACAAACAGGATTAATGCACCAGTGATATCCCTGCATTTTTGAGCATCTTTATCCACAATAGCAAGCAACTGGAAATGTCATATGAAAGTCACTCAGCTAATGCCAAGTGTAGTAAGAAAGCTGCAGCTGTCTTCTTCATGGAAAGGCTGTACCTGTGAGTCCCAGAGAGAGCTGATTTTAGTTTACCAAGAAATGCTTTCTGAAGGTTGAGGGCAGGAATCTGTCACATCCTAATTTGCACTCATTTGAGCAAGAGCCTTTGGTTGTGTAGCATTGGGTTTGTCCTGTGTAAAGTCAGACTCTGAATAGCTCTGTAACCTAGCAGTTCTCTCCCATATGTGCACTGGAGCTGGGAAATAATAGAAAAAAAACCAAAAACAAACAAACAAACAAACAAAAAAAAACCTCAGAAAATAAAACAGTAAAATGTATCTGCTTTGTTACTCATCCATTCCTGCTACTCTCACTTTATTATGAACCTCAGACCTCCAGGCAATACAATCAAAGAAAAGGGAAGGAAGTGTAGTCTTGCTTTGTTCTACACAGTTTTGTCATCTAAATAGTAGTGGCCATTTCAGCACTATTAATGGACCTCCAATTTCACAGCTAGCCTGGTGTCAAAAGCAGAATGCCTGTCATTTATTGGAGTATGCTGACAAGTAATATTTAATAAGCACTGAGATGCAATAGTGCAGAATACCACTAAACTCAGGCAGCTGCTGTTTAAGACTCTTGACACAGCAGATGGATAGTTAGGAAAAGGTCCAATTCTACTTTAAGTTACTCAAGAAACCCCATATAGAGTTGAGATGTGCAAAATTCTTTTGTGATGCCCATACAATACACTTCATGGTACTCAAATAATAAAAAAAATAAAGCAGAATTGACTGTAATACACTGACTAATATTTAAGCTAAATAGATATAACAAATATTTCAAATTTTTTAGGGTAAAGTATTGTCATGCACGTGCATGTAGGTTGTACATGGTAATATTGCTGAACATATTGCTACAATGAAATATACTCCTAACTTTTGGCTTTTGTGGAGGAATCTTCATTTTGTCTTTCGGACCATCCCCTTCAGTTTGAATGAAATGTAACAGCACAATATTTCTGTTTTCTTTTTGTGTTTATCAACAGTCTAGATCTCTGGCCAGCTGGCCATTCATGAAAGCAATTATTGGTGTCACTTTTCACACTGTAGAGACTGAGTAACCTGGGTGACATCTGTCACACAGTCAATCACCTCAAAATGTACAAAAAAGAAAACATACTCCACATACTAATGCTAAAAGTAGTTATTACTACTTTTTCCTGAAACACAATTTATCATTAATGTATTCTGCTTGTACAGCTCAATGTAATTTTTAGTGCATGTTATCAAGACAGTTTGTACCATTTCTCTGTGTAATTTTCATGATAGAATTTTATTATATGTCCTTGTCATCCTTGTGCTTCAAGCAATTTCAAATGGTGTCTGTGTCACTTGCATATGATAGAAACATGAAGTTACTCAACCAACCCGTGACTTGGAATAACTCTAAAAAGGCTTTGAAGAGCACCCAAAATTTCCCCCTTTTGCTCTATTGCCTTCTTCACAAAAATAGCCTGCCACTTTGCACAGAGCTAGGAGTTGCTTTTGAATGGAGACTTTTAAGACCAACAACCTGCTGTTATTAGAGAAGTGAACTTAGGAATGGCATTGCCAGGATGTCATGAGGAATGCTATTACACTTACTTTCTTTCTCTTGAAAATTTATCAGTAATAATCAGAAACTATGCTTTTAGCAATGTGATGGATAGGAGCCCACCAACTTGGCAAACATTCAGTGTCACTCAAATACAGTGGCCTGTTTTATGCTTTCCTTTTAGGCTTCAAGGATTTCAGCAAATGCTTTTGGGTTTTTGGGGGGTTTTTTGGTTTTTGTGGGGTTTTTTTGGGGTCTTTTTGCCATACAGAGAACAATATGTTGAGTTCCCTGGGAAAGAGATGCCCACTATGATGACAGTTTGTTCATAGATGGTGCACATGCATGGATCCCTGTACAGTAGAAAACTCAAAGTCCCTATTGACTTTGATGAGGATGTCACATAAAAAAGGTTCAATAGGTGTCCATGTGGTCCTTAGGCTATCTTTTTCCACTGTTCTGCCCCAAAAGGTCTGTAGTTTTGGGGCAGAACAATGAGGGGTTTGTGTGTCTGATATGACATATGAAAGCATGCAGGATGGCAGGAAGAGGAGAAAAGGAGCCCAGGGTATTAAAAGGATCATTGATATAGCTTTGGAGAGAACTTTCCTGTTGCCAAGATTTAGATCCCAACAATAAACTACACCACTCTGTTTATATGCATAAGAAATAATCAGTTACTAAGTGTAGTATCTACTCATCTCTGTTTTCTTGTCAAAAAAATCAATTGCATGTTTGCACTATTCCTTTATGTTATTGTAGCTCTTTTAGGACTCAACAAGTGCTGTGTTTTGTTTATTTTTCCCTTTCTTTGCTTAGGGGATACTGATGGAGAGCTAATAGCCAGACTTTGTGGTCAGGCTGCACCATCTGTGCCACTAGTTATAGCTGCCCCGCAGGTGTGGGTACAGTTTGTCAGTGATGCAAACACGGAAGATAAAGGATTCTTGGCCCATTACACGTTTGAAGGTAAATGTCTCAGTACACTGCTGGCTTCGCTGACTGAGGCACTTCTGGGGAATGTTGCTAGTCATTTGGTGATACGGACAATAGTCATGATGGGATCAACTCTCAAAGGGGTCCTCAAAAGTTACACAGTGCTAGCCACTATTTATATCTTCTAAAGCAAGCATGTGCTAGCAGTTGAACTCTCAGATTTATTTTCTGCCTCAGTGTTGGCATTCCCCAAACTACATTTGGGATTTTGCAACAGTCAGAGCAGCTGGTTGCTCTTGGGAATAGGGACATAACAGATAATACCAGCCAAGTTTGACTTACATCAGATAGGTCTCTGGAGGGCTAGCAGAGCTGAAATGCATTCTGCTGCTTGAACCTTTGCACTCATTTTGAAATCCACTTGAAGACGTATCAGTGCAAATTACACCACTTTGCCATTTATGTGCCAGAACAACTACTCTTCCTGTCACAGCTGAATTTAGCCTTGGGGCTTATCTGGACATGTCAGAAACCTTTTTTACTTCATTGTGTTAGTCCAAGGATGGCACTGGTTTGCTTAAGAGTGAGATAAACAGACGATAAGGTGGAAGAGGCACATGTCAGCTGGCAAAGGTTTTGCAGAATTATATTAAGTATCAGAATACATGCAAAGTTTCATGGTCATTGCATCCTTTTACTCAATGACAAAGATTTTAAAACCTGGAATTTCCCAGATAAATTTCTCTTCTTTTACTTTGTCAAGTACATCTTAAATATATTTTATTACTATTACAAGCTGAATAATCTTCCATTCATTTGATTATAGTGTTCTCTTCTGAAAATGTATTGAAATGTTACTTTTTTTTTCTGCAGGCTGTGGTGGTGTACAGTCAGGCGAAAGGGGTGTTATCTCAAGCCCTAACTACCCAGAGCCTTACAGCAATCTGAATCGCTGCTCCTGGGTGTTGGAAGCCCCTGAAGGTGATACCATCACTGTGAGTAACATATCACAATTGTGTGCACAGCAAAAAGTGTGAGAAGTATCTTGTGAGTTTTGAGAACAGATTTGAGACAATTTGGAAAATCAGAAATGTTGAATAATTACATATCTTCCCATTGATTTTACCTAAAAGAAGGAATGAAAATAACACAACAAAACTGTTTGAACATTGTCCTTTCTGAAAATAAGAAGGATCCTACTATAACTTGACCTCAAAACATAATTCTGATTTCTCCTTTAAACAATGACTTTCTATATTTACAAAACTGAAATAACTCATTTTATTAGATTTTCATGGATATTCTCACTATCATAAGAATAAACATGAAGCTGAAGATTTTTCTTCTCTGCAGGAAAGTTTCAAACCATTAGAAAGGTACTTTTGTGTCTTACTGGTTAGTCTGGAATGTAATATTATTTCTGGTACATCAATGAAACTTTGCTCTAATTTCCCAATAAGTATTAAAAGTCTGCCTGAGGTGGTACTTTCTTGAGTCAAACTCGTGACAGAACAATTTAAGCATATTTATGACCAAGCAGTACTAAACTTAATTCACTGAATTATTTGGCTGGTTCTTTCAAGCACAGATACAATTAGTGACATTTATGGTTTGGGTCAGAAAAATACCTGAAAAGCAGTTTTGTGGGAACACATTGCAGATTTTCATATATAATGTCTTTCATTAATTTCCCTATCATGTTTTCCTTGCTTACAACTACAAAGATTAGAAATGCACACCCATAGACCTAATTCTTCTGCTACATTTTATTCTGACCACTGCCTATGTACTTATTTCAGGGCATACAGGATTATTTTAGTCGAACACAAGATTTCTATTTAATTCACCACCTAGTTTAAAGCAGAACTAATTTTAATCACAAGAAAGCAGATTTCTGTTTTGAAAGGTCTGAGTAGCAGCATGCTCAGCGAAGGCAGACTAATTTTTTCCAGTATAAGCTGCCAGTTTCAGTTGCTGGCAAAGTTCTGAATTTAAACTATTACAGCTAAATTTATATGTAGTCTTAGACAGGTTCTTTTGAAAATGATGCACAAACGGTACCAGAAATATCCTGTGTTTGCTAAACTTTTCTACAAAGATCCTGCTCATGAAACTAGTTTAAAAAATCCCCGAATTGATGGAAACGGGGCCAGGCAGTAACTAGTGTACATCAGTATCTGAGCATCAACAAATCCAGGAGTCTGCAGGATCAGCAAACTAAATGTTTGAACTGGAAATTCCATGTGGGAGCATATATCTCCAAGGACAAGTGGCATCAGTGTGGGAGGGAGGCAGGGTCGGGAGGTGCCTGTCCAGCCTGGTCTGTTTATGTGATGCATCCAGGCTCACAGGAATGAGCCACAGAATTGTTTCTGTTTTGGTGGAAATAAACATTATTTTTAGCAACTGTTAGTGTATTGATTCAAAATAATAGGAAGAAAAAAAATTCCCAGGCTTTCTGCTTCCATAGCTAGCTATATTTCATGAAGAGAAACTTTGAGTGTGGGAAAGTGGTTCAACACCTCTACATATTCAACACTGTTTTGAAGTACATAGTTTCAAAATATGGTTACTCCACAATTATGCCAGTTTTGAACCTATGGATTCGTCTTCCACTTCTGTCTTCAAGCTAAGTAGCTGCTGTTACTTATAGTGTCAAGATTCCAATCAATATTTGCAGGAAAGCATCATGAAGTGCGGGTCAGATTTCTGAGTGTACCCAGAAATCATTGTGCCACTATGGCTACAGGATCTGTCTGGAATTATTCTAAACCTTCCCCTGGAATGACTGGTTTTAGCACCTGAATGTCACCTTTGTGTGTTGCAGCTTACTTTTACAGCCTTCCACATTGAAAATCATTCACACTGTAAGTGGGATTTTGTTACTATCCTGAATGGTGGATCTCCAGGGTCTCCTGTCATAGGAAAGTATTGTGGAAACAATTCACCTGGGACTATTCAATCTGGTTCCAACAAGCTAGTCATCATCTTTAATTCTGATCACTCAGTTCAAGGAGGTGGCTTTTATGCAACATGGACATCACAATCTTTAGGTAAGTTTGCATTAAAGAACGAAAGAAAGGCATGCCATCATCTTCAGGATCCTTGAAAGAAGCCAGTATTTAAAAAATCAAGTATTAATCCAGTGTTTTCTGATCTTACACAATGAATTCAAAATTGGATTGATTTTGTACTTTTAAAACCTCTTACTGGCAGTTTCTTGATGGCTGTAAATTGATACCATCAGCATTACCCCCCAGCAGTTGTATCTATTGTCAAGGATGATGAGACATTTCACTTCATGAATAACTATTGTTCCGCAGTTTGATTTGGTTTAAACACTTAAAACTACGACAAAGTGAGTTCCAAAACAGAGAGGCAGACAGAACATCTCAAAGAGCACATGTGACAACAGCCTAGAACTCTTGCACTATGATGGAGTTGTTGGTACACTTCTGAAGGTGGTATACATGCAGGATTGAATAGTACATTTCTCAAAGCTGCCTTCCTTCTCTTGAAATTATCATCAATCTGTAGCTCACCATTTGTGCAGTGTACTTCAGTAAGTCATTAAAGGACTAAAGGTAAGTGTACATGTGGCAGATGGTGGCAGGGCAGAAATTACTGTGCCTCCTTCCTCAGTACAGAGCTAGCATATGCTTCCTAGTGCCACCTCCAGCTGCAAACCTTCTGGCTGATCCTGAGCATCTTTCTGTCCACTAAGATGTAGCTGTATTCACACAGTTAGCTGATGGAGAGTCTTCTTAAACATATCAATAGTCTGTGTTTGCATGAATATACACTGTCATTGTAGCAAGTTTTTGACGTTGTTCCCTATTGTCCCTGAGATTTCATGTGCAATGAAGCCCACTCTTCAATGTTGTAGTAGATAGTAGCCTACACGTGCCATGTGCATAGACAGTATTCCCTGTGAAAGTTTTAATTTCTGTATATACCTACTTTCTTCAGCTTTCTTCTCATTTGTTCACTGACAGTCTCCAGGTCTGCATTCTGTATGTGTGACCCAAACTTGGCTTCACATCCTTCTAAACAAAATTGCCATTTCTAACAGAGAAGAACCTTTTTTTTCTCTTTATTCATCCTTTGACTACACTGTATCTGAAATTAAAAGGGCTTGCTAGTACTGTACACATAGCCCTAATAAATTATTCTTGGCATGGTATTTGCAAATATGTTTCAAATTAACTAAACTTATTCTGTGTAAAATCATGAGCTGCCACAGAGCCATGACCAGCTATTCCCCTTTATAAATGAATCTGTTAGCAATTTTTAAAGGCATGTTTTTCAGCCCATCCCATAATTCCACTGAAATCCGCAGGGCTGCCTAGGCCAGGGAAGTCAACATTTTCCCCTGGGTAAACGGATGTAGCTTGAATAGATTTACATGTGGAACTGCAATATTTGCATGTTGCAGAGTGAGAAAAAAAAAAGGATATATCAGTAGACTTTTTTTTTCCCTAGGGTGCTTTTCTGAATGGTTGTCTGTCACAATGTGCATGCTGTGGGGTGTGGGGAGGAACCTGTACAGTCTCAGATGTATTCCTGACCCCTGCACCCTTTCAAAGCAGTATTCATGTCAAATTGCCAGGAGTATATAGATGGACCTTGAAAAAGGCTATGAAGTGGCAAGACTGAGCTTGTGTAGAAAATAAAGTGAAGTACACAGAGACAACTCTTGAGTGTGACTACCTCCCTCCTTCAGGGATGGGAGAAAGAAAATCGAGAGGGGTGAATGAAGTTTTAATGAGTATCAGGGCTTTCCTCTCTCACTTTTGCAGCCACAGAAGCAAACAACCATTCAAAGCTAAACACCACTCAAAAATATTTGAACATTTCTCCCATCTGTTACTATTTTTTTCCAGGCTGTGGTGGAATCATTCATTCAGATAATGGTACAATCAAGTCCCCTCATTGGCCTCAAAACTTTCCCATGAACAGCAGATGCACATGGACTATCATTACGCATGAAAGCAAACACCTGGAGATGAACTTCCACAGTAACTTCCAGATTCCAGATAGCAATGGAAGCTGCCAGACCAGTTATGTGAAGGTAAAATAATTGTTAAAGTTAAGTCAGCAGAGCAGTGCTTGAAGAAGTCATGATTTCAGAACCCTGTTTTGCATTTGTTACGGTTTGGACTGTCAAAAGCACAAAATTTGGGAAATGTAAACTAAAGTCCTTGAATCATACAGTTCCATTTTCTGCATGCTTTGTGAACTGGCCTATATAAAATTTTAATTTTCATTGGTTCTTGAGGTTCCACCTCCAGCAGGGTCCCATCAGCCTACATGCATTCCCAAAAATGGAAAATATGAAAAAGTCATATATTATTTCAGAACCAGAAAATAATGAGAAAATAAAGCTGAAGAAAAGTTCTTTTCAATTACTTTAGTGAAGAAAAAACCCATGAATTTTACACTATACTTCTACCAAACTTCTTTATAAGTATTTAGACTGCCCAGGTTGCAATTCTCTTTTTAATCTTCAGAAAGAAAGATAACAATCTGATCTTTCATATGTTGTCAAGAGCCATTATTTTCAAAGCAATAGAATAGAGTGGACATGTCTTGAATTTTTCTATGTAATTTTTTTCTCAGGCATTTGGCATATGTTCAGTGGTTTTGTGCTCATTTTCTCCACAGCAATACAACTCCCACTTGAAATAAAGGGCAAACATAATTTTATAGCATGTAGGAAAAGGCTCATACATGAGTACATCTGATCTATACCAATCAACTTACAAATCAGAGTTGTACTCATTTTTTAAGGCTGTGAAAACAAAACCCACAGCTATTAGATTTCTTTTCTTAACCTGCTCCAGCAATTAATTAATGCAATGTTACAATACATTTCACTAATATGAAAGTCTTAATGCCACTCAGTAAAAGTGTTTCATTTTAAATTCCTAAACTGCCCTGAATGACATAAGCAAAACTATGTCAATTGGAGATTTTCTCCATAAAGATCTGAAATTTTCAATCCCAAATGTCTAATTTGAAATGTACGAAGGTGTCTGAAAAGCTGTATAATGATATAAGTTTCTTCCATTTATTCCAAACTGAGCCAAAAGAGGGTAATCCAAAATCAATAGTGACTTTGCAAAACCTTGGCCAGGCTATAGACTGTATAAATTAATCTTGTGAGCATCCATTGCCTCAAACACATGATCACATGAATGAGGTGATTCATACGCTTACACTTACAGACTGACCCTTGGCTAACCCTTTCCTTTCTAGGATGGTTGCTTGGAGAAATCACAGTTTCATGTGGTTGTACTAGTTCCACACAATATCCTTCAAACACATTATTTTAAAAACCAGATATGATATATTTTTGGTATAAACTACAGTAAAAAACTGTTCAAAAACACCAACAAAAATAATTTTATTATTAGAGTAAATAATTCATTATTTAAACAGACATTTAAAATCCTGTCAAGTAACTATGTCCTGATTCAGAAAAATATTTAAATGTTTCGAAACATCAAATATTTATGCCTAGGTTTCATTTTACACGTGTCTTGAAATTCAGCACTTAAACTGTGAGCCTCAAGCACGTATTTAAGAAAGTACTTGAAGAAGATTTCACCTAAATACCTACCTAAACCTGCATGTGCTTTTTAGGATGCATGGTTTGATTGAGCTTCAATTGGCTATTGGTACAGTTGAAGCAATACTTTAAAACATCATTTCTTCATTCTTCATTATATATATTTAATTTTATTATTTTAGTAACTCTTTGCTTGATTTGATATTGTCATTGAAAAAGTGAATGTAAAATTAAAAAAAATAAGTATTAGCAACACTAGGTTTTATCTTATGCATATATATATATATTACCCTAGCATGAGAGCTTTGATTTTTATTTACTGAATAACATGAGGATTGCATGTAACAATTCCTTGTACACACAGATATGCATATTCATAGGTTGTATGGAGTTAAGTAAGCAGAGACAAAATGTAAGTAGGTAATAATATGCATAAAATGTTTTTCTCTTGTCCCCTGGACCTGATCTGTTTGCTCTGTTACCAGCAAGTGTTCAAGCAAATAACCTCCAGATGCCCTTCAGAGGTTCCTGGCAACCTAAGTTATTCACTGTGACTCACTCCTTGCAGGAACCTTTTTGTCTCCACTGACTTTAGTAACTAGCTCCAATTTAGAACCCTTAGATTCACTGTGAGATGAATCTTACCCTAAGTCTACGGGAAGAAAAATTGCATATGTAATTCCTGTTGGGTTCCCACGAGCTATTTTGAAAGCACTAAACCATTTCCAATCTGGCCTTGCCAGGTGTGGAGAGGAAATAATGAAGAAGCAGCAGCTTTGTTAGCCACAGGATGTGGAAGTTCAGCTCCTGGTACTGTTGTTGCTCCAAACAATGTGATAACTACAGTATTTCAGTCTCAGGATGCTCCTGCACCAGGTTTCTCCGCATCTTTCACAAGCAGTAAGTAATAGTAAAGCCAGATGGCTGTTTAATTGGTCTGTTTGAGATTAGTTTGACCTGTGTGTAGCAATTCAGACCCCTGTCCAACAAGGCATTGAAGCCTCTGACCAGGTATGTAAACCAAGAGTTTCCATGCTGAATGCGATGAACTCCAGTGTCAGACTTGCCCAAAATGCAGCTCTAATTTTATAGTTATTCTCAGCCACCTTTGCCTTTTCAGTGTGCTAAAAGAACAAATAAGCTTTAAATTTTAAAAAATCATAGTGAAACTGCATGGAAGCTAAAGCTTTCATTTTCTCAAGAAGACATTTCTTTAACCATGGCATGTGCTTTGTGATGGGTCAGACCCAAATAAGCTTTAAATTTTAAAAAATCATAGTGAAACTGCATGGAAGCTAAAGCTTTCATTTTCTCAAGAAGACATTTCTTTAACCATGGCATGTGCTTTGTGATGGTCAGACCCACCAGAAACAGAAAAGATACTGCTCAGATCCTGTTGGTTGCTTGAGGTTTTTTTAGGGTGCTGCCAAAGGAAACCACTTGCCCTTCATGGCATTCAGATTAAAACAGCAAGAAACTGAGTGCTTTGATGGAAACACCATTGAAGCATACAGAATTCTGAATTGAAATAACTTTTGTTTTTATAATATTTGCAGTAACTTTGTCAGTAACATCTAACAATTTCTTAGTGGAGACAGTCACAGGCTTCATATGCCTGTTCCTAATCCTCTACCAGCATTTCACTGTGCACTGCATTCTTTTAAGCTTTTGTCTTACAAAAGAGAAACAAAGGCCATGCAAGTCATTAGGATCCGAAGGAGCTCCTTGAAAATGAACTGTTCTGTGTGCCCGAAAACAGCAGTGCTGTGTCCTTCTGGTCAGGAGCTGTGGGCCTATGGCCACCCTTGGTCTTATCCAAGAGAGAGACACCCTAGGTGGGAAGGCCCCATGCTTCCCAAATACTCTGCTCTGGATGTGTGTTAGAGCTGCTTTTACCATCATGGTATATGATATTCTCCCTGGGGTTTTTTTCACCAGGAGAGATGAGGTCCTTGTGTACATTACTGGGTTTCTTACTGTAAACCCAGAGTAGTAGTATCACCTGGATTATAACTGTGCTTTATTTATTTGTTTGCAGGATGTGGAGTAAATTTCACCAGGCCTGAAGGTCGTATTGTTTCTCCAAACTACCCTAATCAGTATGATAACAACCTGAACTGCAATTATATTATAGATCAGGGACCAGAGTCACTGGTGATCCTAGAATTTGAGACTTTTCACTTGGAAGGTAACTGGTTCTTTATAATTTCAGTATGTATTATGAAATGTAATGTCTTGCTTCAAAACATACAAGTCTTCTATCATTGAAAATGACTGATGGTGTAATTTGTTGGCCCATTCTGAAAATCTTTTCAGACGAACATTTATAGTTTTCAGGGCTAGGTTTTGAGTCACTAAAGTCTTCCAGTACAATGAAGAGAGATTTCACCTGTTGAATATTTTGTAGGAATAATTTTGGGAATTTACCAGTTTCTTGGAATATAAAAGTGACTGTGGCTAATCTGGGTCTTTGTTCCTGCCTTTTTGTTTGTTTGTTTTCCATTGAGTCTTACAATCTTTTTTATCTTAGGCCAGCTGTTTTTCTTTTCAGTGTATCTGTTCCTTAACTGATAAAATAGATACAAATATACTCAGATGTTTTACAAGGATGTAAGAACACAGAAATATGAAATAAGGTGAAAGACTACAGCAGTGGGAAATACATAAAAGTGACTGTACATACCAGTAACAAAAGTCCCTCCTGTGATTATAAAATTTGGCAGCAGTTAGCCAAGAAATAACAGATATAGTATCCTGATCATATTGGTGTGAATGGTAAAGCTTTCTCAACCTTGATAAGATCATATTTTTTGGTGTGGACATGCCATGATAACACAGAGAAATCAGTATGTCCAAACTACTTCAGTGGCATCACATTTTTTGAGGCCATCTTAATCTGGCAGTCACCAGACAAAGAGATATGGAGTAATTTGGTAGTAAGTTGGGTTGCACGATTTGTATTTTTCTTTAGACCCAACAATAAAGGCAGAAAACAGTATTCTTTTATTTTCTTTTCTTTTTGAGCTTCCAGACTGTTTTGAATTCAAAAGTATTCTGATTCAGACTAAATTTAGGTCTGAGATAAAAATTTGTTTTGACTATGATTTTAGCTGAAATATTTTCTTATCCCCTAATAGAAACCACTGCTTTAAGAATTTTCTTTAAATAAATTGTAAACCACAGAAATTATGTAATTTTTTCACATAGATAACACTGTTATTCAACAAACACAGTAAACATTAGGCTGAATCAGATGGTGCCAATTATGACAACTCTTTAAGTACATTTACTAATCTGCATTCTGTCTGTGCATTCAGTTTATTTGTAAATGGATCCAAGCTTTTATTATCAAGAGAATTAAAACAGAGAGTGATACCAACATAATAATAAATATAGATCTAAATAAATACTAAAAATATTCTGGTTCTTGCAGGGCAATTTGTTCCTTTATTTTTACAGACTTCCTTAGGCTACACCAACTAAAAGTCCTTAGTCAATGAAAGAACTGTGGATATGAGCTAATGGACATCTGGTTAGCAAGGAGGAAGTAGGACACTCTCTAGTAGTTGGGTACTAATATTTTTCACAAAATCTTAAAATACAACCCTGCAATGAAGAAAAATTGCCTGGGTTTAAATTGTAAAGAAGATTGAAACCACCATCTTGAAAGCTATCATTGCAGAAATGAAAACTTATTCAGCAGTCACACGGAATATATTTAGCATATGTGGCTAAGGGTTTCCACTGCAAACTCCATTAGTTCTCTTGCAAAGGCAAGAATATTTGGCAGCATCTGTTAAAAACATTTCTACCTATTCCATATGCAAGGAAGCATTGCACCTGCTTAGATTGTTGCTGAGAGTGGCCTTTACAATTTTAACCATGCTATTACAGATATTCTAGATTGGGTTTTAAAGTTTAGCTGCATGTCTAAGTAACATAATTCATTAACTATTTGACCTCTCAAAATAAATCTAATCTTTTTTTCTATAGTTGTTAGGTAAAGAAATGAAATATTTTTTTTAAAAATCCTGTAAAGCATGCATATCTCACTGAATTGAACAGGTTGAGATATCTTCTCCAGAAAATTAGAAGGCAAAAGTTAATAGTCTGTAGTGCAGTGACAGATTACTACAAAATTGAATTACTTAATGGGTTAGTCACAGATTTTTTCCCTATAGTAGTTATGTTTTCAGTTATGATGGGATGCCTCTTCTGATTGTAAAGAATGACTGAGGCTGATAACCCACAGCAGGGATTTTGTCAGTATCTGGAACCAAACAAACATGACACGCATGTACTAAGTATTAAATATGTATTAAGCATTAAATATAGCAACAAACAGAGAACTCAGGGAAACTGCATTTGTTGATTTTGTGATCAAAATTTAATCTAAACTGTCTGCTTCTTTGTAGGTAGAACAATTTTTACCTCACTTTGAGCCCCTGAGAATATACATCTAATTTAGATACTCACCTAGATTTATCTCCTAGTGGTGGAGGAGGGCTTTAAACTCAGAACCAAATGTGTTGTGCAGGTGAAGTGAATTACTTTCTGGAAGCCTCTCTCACTCTCTTTACCTACTGACTATTGCAGGAAGCCATAAACAATAGCTTACACAAGATACTTGAGATCTGGGCAGGAAAACATAGGCAAGATTAACCCCATGAATGGAGTTTGGCTTAGCTTCTGTGATTTCCTCGCAGTGTTTATTCCTGTGCCAAATTGAATATGGTCATAGAACTCCTCTTTTGATTTGCCAGTTTCAGGAAGTTGCATAAGCTGCTACTTGCTTCTTGTACTACCACTTGCATTGTTGTGCTTGGTTATTTTATAAAGTACCAACCAAATAGGGGTGAGTTTGTTATTCCAGCCCAACTTCTGCAGTAATAAATATCTTTCATCTGCCCTCCCTCCTTGGGTCAAAAGTCTACAAAAATCACACAGAATTAGTAAAAACCCCTTATTTGTCTTTCTTGTTGGACTTACTATCTAAGAAATAATTAATCACATTTCATTTCTTGTCCATTAGATTTATTCAGATGAACATCCTGACAAATTCTCATCTAGAACAGCTACAGTAATGTATTATTAAGTGGCTGTAATATTCTTTAGGTATGAGTATAACACACAATAAAGTAAGTCCCAAATAATGGGAAAATGGGGAAAATGGGTGTAGGCTTCTTGCAGTATCTGCTTTTAGAATTTTGTCATATTTATACTCTGTCCTTATGAGAAACTGCTTTGTGTTTATACCATATTGATCTGAAAAATGTTTTAATAACTTGTTTATTTCTCCTTTAAGAAAACCCTCACATCTGCAATTTTGCAATCTATGATAGGGTCACAGCTTTGTTTTGGAGTCTGCTCTATCTGCTTTCTCAACTGTTACTAGGCAATTCAGAAAACAGACAAGTTTAGCAATAGATTATTTTGAAATAGAATATATATGAGAAAGAATTTTAATTCCTTGCTTTTGAAACAATATCTTGTGCCACAGAGCTGGTTGATATATTGCACAGTGGTATATTTCTAGGTAATACTTCTACTTTAGTAATTCCTAATTGTATTGCCATTTATATCAGAAGCTGCTGTTGTGACAAAAAAACCTCATTATTTTTAGTTTTAAAGCCTTTAAACAAAAAGATAGGCTCTGCCTCAATACTAAATGAAACAGAATCTATGGCTAAACACAGAGAGATGGAAAGAGGACATTGATATTACACATTGATATTATTGATGAGATAGTAAGGGGCCCAGATTTGGTCAAGGTTTTTGTGCCAGCATCATATCAAACAAATGATTTTATGGACAATAATGAGACTAGACAGAAATCTCTGCAAAGTGGAAAGGAGACAGCCAAAGGCATATTTCAAAATGTAATGTAAGGACAACTGAAGCTCTTATCATGTGAACTTTGGAGACAAGGGTCAATGTATCAATGCTGGATGGTGCCAAGAGATGATAAATAGAGCTCAGATAGATAACAAAAGGCCTTGAAAGCAAATGTATGCAGCAATTCAAAGAAACAGGGATATGTTCATAATGTAAGGCCAAATAAATGATCTCTCCAGAAGTATTTGCAAGAAATACTGTCAAGGCTAGAGGAATGAATGGTACAATGGAAGGATAGGAAACATTTTATCTTAAAGATAGTAACTGGAAACTTATGGGATCATCAACAGAGAGAGAGCAGTTGCATCTGTTCTTGCAAATGAGATTATACAGAGCTAATGTGGAGATAAGGAGCACAAGACAGAATTATCTCGTTGAATCCTCATGGATGAATCAGAACAGAGGATACAGTAATACCAGAAGGATGAGCAAAGCTCTTAGTAGACAAGGTTTATGAAGAAAAACAGTGCTGGCTATGTGGAAAATGCCTGTCAGCTCAAAGAGGATGTTGGTTTGACAGCTGGCTAAGAACAGATCTTTGGAGACTCATGAAAGCTATTTCATTGTAGTGTAAGGGACAGGAATTGGTCTAGAAAAGATCTAAGATTATATGATTAGGGAAAATAAACCACAGAGAAGAATTGTGGATGATGTGCTGATTATGTGTAGAGGCTGAAAGTATGACATGAGGATAATCTGAATCTGGGGAATATTTACAGAATAATGCATTTAGATTGGTGAGAAATTAAGAAAAGTGCAAATAAGAGAATGAATTACTGGATGGAGATCAAACAATAATTAGTCTTACCAGGAGTTATGAGTCACAAATCATATTGGCCCAATATTGGCATTGGGAAAAAAAGATGGTTGACGAAGGACTGTGAGCAAAACTTTTCCATTCCTCTAGAAACCTGACTGCAAATGAGAAGCTTAAAACTGTGGGAAAAAAATAATAGAATGCTGAACTCCCCGTTTCTGTGTTCCCTTTGTTCCGCTCAGCCTAATATCTGCACTAATTTTCCCCCCAAAGCAGATTGCTTTAGAAAATCACTGCAAGATCAAATTTCCTTTTGACTTTTCCTCGAGCCAAGCTGAAGAGCCTGAGTTTAGGTACTCCAAAGTTTGAGAAAACCAGGAAGAAATAAGTCAGCTCTGAAACTTGCTAGTCTATGGACTACTCTTTGATTTTTCAAAAATCTCACTCTTAATGGTTTAACATTCCCTGCAGTGACTGCTGAATGCTGCATTAGGGGAAAGAAATTCCAGGTAGCTAGCCTGTAACAAAGAGTGCATTGCTTTTATCTGCAGAGGACATCCATGCTTTTGTTGGATCTTCTTATCTCTACATAGATGGTGTTCACTTAACTGTGAACTCTGACAAATTCAAGGGGCCTTTTCCAGATCATAGGATGTGTTGAATGAGACAAATCTGATCTCTTACATACAAGGTCTCTTGCCTTTTTCTGCCACAGTTTTACTACATGTTAAAAATTACATTTGCTTCCTCAACAAGCAAATGAAATCCTGAGATCCCTGCAATGGAAAGTAGTATAAAATTTAATTCTTCTCCTGGATTAGGTCCATATAGTTGTTCTCAGTAAATCACATGTAAAATATGCTACTAACACTTCTGCACACTTACCTCCATGCAGCCCCAGCACTTCTGAGCAGAATTTGTCTTTATGATGGAGTGAGCATCTTCAGTGGGAAGAGCACAGCAGCACACCTTCTCATCACTCTCTGTGGCAACGAGCTCCCTGCCCCAGTCAGCGTCTTTGGACCAATGCTGCTCAACTTTTACACCGACTCCCACATTGTAGGCTTTGGATTCCAGGCCAGATACAGAGCAATTGGTGAGTATACACTGTTACCCCTGCACTTTGAGGGGTAACAACTTGCAACGTGGGTGTGGACCCTCACAGAGGACAGCAAGCAGCAGCAGGGTCAAACATGGAAGGCTCTTTATTATATGACTCCAATCTACTTATATACATTTTGTACAGAGGGCCAAGATTGGCTCAAGGAGGTTACAACCTCCTGACCTGATCGGTCACTCTTACTTTCAATTAAGTTCTCTCTCAGAGAACAACTATGCAAAACATACAGATAATTTCTAAGAATACAATATTGTTTATGTGAAGCAGCGTGAGAACGGTGCTGCAAAGACTCAAACACTCGAAAGCAAGGAAGTCAGGGGCGATGATACACTGATCTGTATTTTAGATGGTAGAAATATTCTGGGTAACGGTTCCCTGTAGGAAAGTTGTACTTCATTTTGGTAATAGTTTAGATGGGTGTAGATGGCACATTTTCCCACTGCATTTAGTCAAAACATTTCTCAGGACCAGGACGTGGCACCGTTTGGTGTGTATTACCACACTGAATTATGTGTTACCTCATGATTCGCATTTCTAGACTTTCCATGGGACCAAGTCAGAAACTGAAATATTTTCCCTTTTCTGTAGAAAAGAAATGCAGCCATTTTTGGCAGGTGTTGGTTGGTTGTTGTTTGCATTATCTAAGGAGAAACATCACTAGTTCATTTAATTGAGTTAATATTAAAGATTTTATCACTTTCAGGAGAATGGTCTAATTCTCAGTTATACTAAAAGTACATGATACAATATGGGAAACAGACCAGCTAAATTTTCACAGCTATATGCCTCCATTTGATGACCCTCTTTCAGTGCCAGGTATTAATGTAAATAAAACTTGGGATATAGATTTATTTTTATTTTTTAATAACTATTTTCACCAAAACTCTTTTGTCATTCACAAGAGATCTCTTAAGTTTTAATAAGAAAACGTGAATTAAAAAACAAATTTCCAACTGAGTTTAGAATTTACATCTGCACAAATATAAATACCCCAGAAGATTGATTTTATTTGCAAAGCCAATTTTAATATTTTCTAGGTTTAACTTGTAAAGACCACTTTTATTTTCAAAAGCATAATTTTCTAACTGCAAAGGAAAGTGTGAATTTAACTTTGGTATTTCCCTTAATGCATTCCTCATGTTCAAAGCCACAGCAAAAAAGCATAAGGCTAAATTCTTTATGTGAAATGAATGGTTTCAAAAAGATAAGACAGAGGGGCTGGCACTGAGAAATGACAATGTGCAGTTACTCATGGAAAAGACCTTCATAACTCACTCAAGTCATTTGCTGCTATCTGACTTGTGACTTCTGACATTTGAGAAGGATAACTGCAGCTTTATTAGCTTGTTGTTGTACACAAAGCAGATTCTGGCAATTAACATTCCTCTTCCCCCTAGTTGCATTGTTTGCTGCATAAAAAATGAAAAAGGCTCCCCCCTCGTACTTTAGAATAATGCTGATTCTTTGTCTTCCCAACTCCTATCCTTTATCTGCCAGTTCTCCAGGCTGCCAGCCTGGGTTGTCTGGGGCCCTGCATCCAGCAGCACCCTGTTATGGGACTGTCTTTGTTAAGGTGGTGGCCTGGGCAATGGCATCTTCTCTAAAACATGAAAAACTGTATGTGGCTCTGAGCTTATCAACAGGATGCAGAGAGACTCGGGGAAACTTTTATTTTTTTTCCCTAAGTTAAAGATTATAAAATGAAGGCTGAAGCTAACAATGGAGATTAGAGTTTTTGTTCCCTGAAGTGCTGAAGCTGGGAAAAAACATTAACCACATCCTGGCCTCATTTGCATCCATGGCGAGAAACCCTGAGAACCCAAGCAGTCCCTTGAGTTTAGAGCTGCAGAGTTAACTTGCTTGTCAGTCAGAAAACAAATATTCAGTCCTCCAGCTCAGCCACCCCACACTGCTGGTGAGTCCCAGCACTGGGTGAAATGGGGAACAGGATTAGCGATACCTGGAGACTCCTCTACGCAGTTCTGTGCAGAACAAATGCTACAGCAATGGCCCTGCCCTGACAAGGTATTGACGGATTATGAGGCTCTGCATATATTTATTCCAGAAACATCACAGATGAGGGCTGTGAGAGCAGTTGTGGATATTTAGAGGCTTCTGTAGGGCCAGGATCTGGATGAAGCAATGTCTTTGCCCACATATCAGCCAGGTTTCTCTTGGCAAACTAGAATGAGTGCAGAGCTATTCTCACTCATGCTGCTGCATGAGGCACCCATCCCACCCTGCTGCTCCCTGGACCTACTGCAGGACACTTGAAATCAGTCTCAGTCTTTTCCTGAACAGTGTGATTTGGTATGGGTTAGTAACAACCTGTTTCTGCAATGCTGATTAGTCTTCCACTGCAGAGCACAGCCTGACAGACATCTCACATTTAACATGTAACTCCTGAAAGAAAAATGAGAATTAGGACCAAACTAGTATTCAGACACTAATCACTCTTTTTTCTGTTTCCTCTACAGCTTGCGGTGGCATTTTCAATGGCTCTAGTGGTGTTATCAGCAGTCCAGCCCATTCAGTTCTTGATTATCACAACAACATGAACTGCTCATACTACATCACAGTTGGAAATGGCAAAGCAGTGGCCCTGAAGTATGTAATCCAAATTCAGTTTATCATTAAGGGAACAGGGAGGTCTCTGATTCCAGTTAAAGCAGCAATTATTGACAATATTTTCTGTGACTCTCCTTTTTCAAGGTCAAAGCTAAACTAAAATAAGAAATGGTTACTGAAGTCAGGCTCCCTTTTAGCAGCTCAGTTTTATCAGCCTCAGGCCCCCTTCCATCTTTCTTTTTAACTTGTTATGTAAAAATTCACAATTTTAAGTTCCCACTTTGGTTACTGACAAGACTAAGGAATTGCAGAAATGCAGCTCATACTTTTTAGTTAAATTCTGTCAGACTTTGAGAAGTTTATATAAGAAAAATAAGAATTCTTTTAGAAGGGTAGTAATCACTTTATAGCCAAAGTAATAATACCCACCCAAAATAGTGTATTTCTGAGTGCATGCTGTCTTGCCTAAGAGAGGGATGTTATTGCCACAAAATCTTGCCACTGAGAAATTAAAAACTGATCCGTCCTTCAATCATGATTGTGAATTAGGAAAACATTTTGCAGCTAAGAGGAATACTCACTGGCCTGCACTCTGTGCCTGCATTTTATAGGCCACTCATGCGCCCAAGGAAATTGCAGCTTGAGCAATTGCAGAAGTGAGAGAGGGTGTGTTTGCACAGAGACCTACTGCTTCATAGAAAGCTGAGGTGTGCTGACAGCTTGCCTTGCAAGAGGCCCAGTGGTTGAGGGTCCCAATTTCTTTGAGGCTTGTTGGCTGAAGAGTTTTGCCATGCATTTAATAGTTGCTTGGTTTATTCCTGAAGAGATATGTTTTGCCTGTATATGGCTTTGGCTAGTACTTGGAGCTTTCCTCAAGCACTAAACCACAAGTAACATAGGAAAAGAACTGAAAATGTGGTATCTAAGGCTCCAACTGTGTTTTACAGATTCAACAACTTCCAGCTTGAAATATCTCCATCCTGCTACAAAGATTATGTGGCAGTGTATGATGGCTCAGATACTCATGCTCCTCTCCTTGGGAAATTCTGTGGTTCAGAATTGCCTCCAAATATTAAGAGCTCCAGTAATAACTTGTTCCTGGTGTTTAGCACTGACTTCTATGGAGCAGACAGGGGATGGAAAGCATCCTTCAGAGAGACCTTAGGTAAGTGTATTATCAGACTCCTAATCTAGTGGTAAGTAATTTCTTTTGGTGAAGAGCAGTTGTGACCTCCCTCTCTAGGGGTGCATGAGGCAGAAACAATGTTTCTGGTTTTGTGAAAATTGAGTGAACCAAGCTAAATGCTAGGTTTATGGGATCCCTGCATTCCAGTCTGGTTCTGAACTGATCCCCTTCATTCTTTGCTACGCTTTCCCTGCCTCTCTGAATGCATAGGTATTTCTTGGGTGACTGAAGGCTTAGCAGCACCCAAAGGTTTCTCTTTTGGAGGAAATACAGCAACACCTGTGATTTCTTGTTCTTCTGTAATCAAAGGTGGGTGGTGTACTAAAGATGGCTCCTTTCAATATATGCTCAATTTCCATTTCCTTCTGTTTCCCTCACACCTTCTAAAGAACTAAAGTGTTGAGATCAGTTAAGATTGTGGTTCCACACCAAGCGCCACTGTCCTGATTTCTACTGATCTGTGGGATCATTCTGATTAGCTGACCATAACATAAATGGGATCACAGTAAGAAGGCACTACATGCCTTTTGTTTTGATGGAGGCAAGAATAAGAGGCGGAGCTTGATTATTACCTTAAAAAACTGTTTAAATTCAGTACTCTACTTTTAAGATCAAGTTGTAAAAGGAGATTTTTATTTTCTTATCTGAATTATTTAGGGATGGTAAGAAACAAATTATTATTACATGCAAATTGATTTCATGTCATGTCTACTACTTTCCTGTATAATTAACTCCGTGTCTTTTGTGGTCTAGAAAGAAGTAATTGTCCGGTTTGCAAAGCTGGCACTCAGACAGGCCAGAATGAAAGGCCTTTGTGGCAGAACAAACATAGTCTTCTGCTGAGTCATTGAATCCCCTCCCTACTCCCAAGCCAGTGACTTTCTCATTTGATAGTCTGAGAAAGTATTTACAGATAAGGAAAATAACTGGTTCTATAGGCTTTGCCAAGAAAAATATTCCCACAGAACCTCATAGTTATTACTGTTATTAACTCTTCCTTTGCTTCACTCAAAGTAATTGCTACAAGAATGCTTAAGACCTTATGAAGGGTCTTTAAGTCTTGTGAATGGTATGCCAGGTAACTTAATGTTGCTTCACATGTTGCTGTCTCTAAACCCTGAAGTTGTTATAGATCCCCCTGCAGCTGAGTTCATATTTCCAAGATGAGATCATCAGGAACTCCCCAAGCTCTTCCTCTTCCTGTTGGCATTTAATCAATTTTTTTAGCCACTGACTAGATTTATTTGTGCAACTTGACAGATATTCTTCTTAAGCTCACAACAGAACAAAAGCCCAGCTCTTCAAGTCAGTACCATGCCTGATAATTTCCTAGAGTGAGAAGCCTTTTATGAATAAACTTTGACATCTCTTATATGTTTTGGAGGGACATTTCTGGAGGCTCCAAAGGAAAAAGAGGTTAAGATGTTGCATGGGTTACTGATGAGTTGCAAGTTATAAAAGATGCCCAGGTATGGGTTGTGTGAGAGCCTGTGGTGGTGAGCTGGTTTAATGGTAGGTCTTCTCTCTTCACTGTGGGAAGCACACCACAGGGACTAAACCACATAGCCATTAGCAAAGATTTTGGCAGTCCCATGATAATACAGAATGGCCAAAAAGTAGAAAAGCATATTATAAAGGGAAAACATGAGTCACATCCTATAAATGTTTCCAGTTTGGCTTGCCTAAAAAACAGAGCCAGGAAAATCTGTGACACATCTTTGTATTACAAGGTCTGAGATTATGCTTCAAATAAAAGAGAATAAAACCATGAAGATCTAAAAGCCTGTTATTTTACGTGGTGCTTTAGAGAAGCTCCCTCATGCCTGTTAAATTATAAAACCCATGTGGTTTTGTCAGAGTACAAATGCAATCAGATGACAATTCAAAATGATAAATCTCTTGAATAAGGAAGATGGTATCTGTAGAGAAATAAGAAGCCTCATTCTCTGTTGGATGACAATGAGCACATTATTCTCTAGTTGCCCCAGGGAAACACAAGTGGAAAACGTAATTATTGCTCTCTGTTTGATGTTGTGAGTGACCCTGATTATGTATTGGAAAGAAACAAACAGAAACAGTATGTTGATTCTGTTTGTAGTAAATGAAACTATTTAGTTTCTCCACAAGCTCTCCCAATTTCTTTCCTGATCAGGCTCTTTCAGGAATACTGCCTAAATCTAGGCTTATCCAGGCACTCAAAGAGTTAAACCCTGAAATTTCTGTGGAAAACCTTCCCTGATTTTATTAAAACAATTTGTTTCCATCACTAATCCTGCCCCCAACAGGATATTTAAGGTTCCTCCCCCCGCCACCAGACAGAAAAAGGACACGAAAAGAAAGTATGAAATAGTGTTAGTTTGGCCATTTAGCAATGTCATCTTTCTTGTCAAAAAATTTTCCTTTCCCTGTGCTTCTCCATACACTGTGCAATAAAAAGTGCACATTTCACAGGCAGCATTCCTTGTTGTAACTCTGTGAAATGGTGTATTTGAGGCAGGGGAACATATGGCCTTTGTGATGTGGTTCAGAGGGTTTATCTTTTCACTATTTCTGCTGCTAAGTTTGAACACTTTTCAGCCTCATTTTTGGAATCACTTAGACATACTCTCAGGCAGAGCTGGAGAGTTGGGCTGATGAAGATACCAGCCTCCTCCAAGTGTTAGATTTGTGGAAAGACAGAATCCTCTTACCTTAGTTACCACTGACCTTTTTTCTGCCTTTCTTTTCAGTGTGTAAAATGAGAATTATAGCTCTTTTCCACAGCGAGCATGTGCTCCTGTAGACAATCAATAAAAGGATGAGAAGATAGAAATCAATATCAGCTTAAGGGATTTGGTTACATGAGATGTCTCTGTAAAGGAAGGAAAGCTAAGATCTCTCCCCCAAGAATGAGATCTGTGTGTAGTGAGCTTGTGACTTGGCTAAAGACCTCTGATTATCTCTTCAGCTCTAAGGGAAGATCTGAGTTTTTTAGCTGACCCTGGCTGGCAGGGACAGAGCCTGCACATACCTCTGCCATTCCTGCTGTAATAGCACAAATAGCACTTTGGTGACAAATGGAACTTCTGCCTGTTTCCATTCAGTAATGGGGTGACCGTCTCACCTGAACTTGTGATCCCCTGAGGCATATGGTACAAAAGCTAAGAAGACATAAAGATTTGGGGTTTGTTCTTGTTTAAAGGGTCAGAAATCCCTGTTGGAAGATGTAGCTGTGACCTTATTAGCAGGAAATAGTTTATCCTTGAAAGCTCTCTGCTCATGTACATAGCTCCATTTTCTCAGTAATGAAAAATGCCTCATGTTCTAAACCATCAGAGAAGGATTGAGGAGTCTTCTGAAATGCAGGTCTGCTCACTGAGGCTTCCTAAGGAATTCACATGAATGTATAAGAAGCAAAGTGTTGCACACAATTAGATAAGTGAGTTGAGTTAGAAGGCTCTTCTGAACTTTATTCACACAAAACAGGTAGAACTGCAACAGTTGGGACAGTGGAGAAGGTGGGGTGGAGGAGGGGAGGAAGATTGCCTGTTTTTTCTTTACTGCCCTAAATTTTGCTTGACTTCAAGCTATGATCAGCTTTTCCCCCTCCCTTTTTTTATACTATCTTTTGTGAGCCTGCAGAAGAAATCCAAGTTTATGTGATGTGAAAGAAGAGCATTGTGTACTGGATTAATACCATCGTGGTCCCTTGTTTGCATTATTTTGGGGCTTATGAGCTCATGGACCACAATTCTACTGCACAAGGCACTGCACAGGCAGAATAAAGCAACAGTCCAATGTCACAAAAAGATAATGATTTAAACACAAGATGAAGAGAACCCAATGAATATAGACAGGCAAGAAGAATAGGGCAGCCACAATGAGATGACTAGTGTTGCTAGCTCTGGGGCAGGAGAAATGTCCCCTAAACCTTTGGCAGCCATTAGGCTGTTGGAATGTTAATTCCCTATCCTCTACATTGTCCTCAGTTTGCTCAGTTTTTCCCTCAAGGATTTCTCCATTCTTTTTATACAAATCATCATTTCTATTGAATGAATATTAATCATTTTATATGAGAAAAATAATCATAAGCAAGTAGAATTTAGAAGAAAAATAGCTGGAAAAATTAATCTTCCCTGATATACCAGAAAAGTGCATTAATAGGTAATTTACATAAATAATCTAGTTTGCATAAAATAGAAATAGATTACAATCTACATGCTTTTCTTCTTGATAAGATGATCTGTAACTTGCCTGATAAATCACACTGAGGTATAATCACACTGAGGTATCTGCCTTCTCTTATTCTATTTGCTGTGTATTGAATTACTAAAAGCCTGTCACTTAACAGGTTTACTGTTACACTCTCCCCTAATGAAATTGCAGTCTACTTTTTTAAAAATTGATCCAGTAGCATTTTTACAGCATTTTCGTGCTATTTTATTGTATCAACTAGATAATGCCTCATTTTGTTCTAGTTCGTGTTCTGTCCTGTAAACTGCAACTATGGTTTACTCTATGTTTGGTTTCTAGGTGCACTTTTTCAGCAGTGTTCAGCATACACAGTTGCTGCAGAGTCTTTTTGGGTTGTTCAGAATTGCTGAAAAAGCCCCTCACAATTGTGAATGATCAATATAAGGTGTAAAATATTGGTTTTGATATTAAGTTGCATAGTAGGCCAGGGGTAGGTTTCCTTTTGTGAGTCATATTTAAATTCTCATACCACCAGAAATAATTCATTGCACTGATTCATGTAAGTAATGATGGCACCTGCTGCAGGTGTACTGATAACAGCAGTTATGGCCTGATATGTGGAAAGCACATAACATTCAGCACAGCTGAGTCCTGCAAATTTTTCTTCCTGCACCAAAAAAAGTCTTAGAAGGATGTATCCTTGACTGTGGCATGTGATGTTGTTGTATTTTCTCATGCCTTTGGAAAAGCAGTGGTGGCTTGCAGAGATTTCACATCCTGTAAGGACTGGCTTCCAGGGGTGTATCTCAAGGTATCCAGCCTGACCTTGGAACTTGGTGCTGCAGAGGGTCTAGCTGAGAAGTAAATTGTCTGAATGTCACAAATCTTCTAGCAGAAATTTCTTTGGGCTTTCAGTTCACACAGTTTTTGCCAAATTTATTACCCATTAGTATTACACATTTCATTACACTGTCATGGATAACTTATGATTAGTTTTATGTATTAAAATAAGCGAATGAATTGTGGCTAATAATATCTTTTCTTGATTTTATTATAGTCTAGAAAAATAAGTACATCTGTGACAAGATCAGATTATATGATCATAAGTCACAATTCCCAGACTGTTTCTAAATGTATTTTGGGGCTCAAATATAAAAATATCCATCAGCTTGAAATCTCACTAAATTTAGAAAGCATTTGCAGTGTTGAAATATATCTCTTCGGTGTCTTTGAAAAGAATACAACTGTTGAGCTAAGGGATAGTCTACAAATGCATCTCAGAAATGTCAGTTAATTAATCACAGGGTCACAGAATGAGTGAGGTTGGAAAGGACCACAGTGGGTCATCTGCTCCAACCTCCCTGCTCAGGCAGGGTCATCCTAGAGCACATTGCATAGGATTGCATCCAAACAGTGCTTGAATATCTTCAGTGAAGGGCTTATTCTTCCTCCAAAGCAAAATAAAAAGGAAGTGCTTGCAGGCTTAAGTTGGACAGATAAGAAGAAAAGCAGACATTAAAATAAGAAATTTCTGCCTGATCTGATCTGAAAAATTGATATGAAAACTTATTTTCAGACACAGTAATTGCATATCTTTGTAGTGACTAAATGGTTAAAAGCTGATGGGATATACAGATTAATGGCACTTCACAAAACTATGGACTCTGCTGGCATAAATTGTCTTAGCTTGACAGAAGTCAACTTCTTCAGCTGAAAATCTGTCCTCTGGTGCATCAAAAAAGAGATGAAGAGACACTTCTCATTTGCAAGAGAGCTCTGCAAAGGCTTAAATAGCTGTGGTGCCAAATACAAACACTAATTCAGTATTAGTAAGTACTTGAATTAGGCAAGACTACATGTCAGCCTCTGCTCTCCCAGACAAGCATCAAGGAGAGGGATAGGACAGTACATAGATCACAGTTTTGCAGGCTTGGCACAGAGCATATCTGAACTGTTATATTTGGTATCAGTCCAAAGAACCTTAAGGATACAAATTTCATCTTGACTGCATTTGTGAAATCTGGCTAAAGCAGGATACTAGGGCTTTACAGTCCTAAATGTCACTGCTAGTACCATTGCCAGACCATCGAAACAGTCAAAAAACTTTCCTGCATAAAGCCTAGAGAAGGACTCTAAAGGGCCTTGAGCTTTCAGAGTCTTCCAGGCTCTGTGTTGCAGGGCCTGCAGCCACACAAAATCACAATGGTGGTGCAATGATTGCCAAACACGGGAACAGCCCAGCTTGAGAAGGTTCACCTACCTTCAGTATCAGCCATGAAACAAAGCAGAAGAGTACAATTCCTCACTCTGGCCCTGTCCTGAGCCTTACTGTTTGAAGCCATGATCTACACACAGTATGAGTTAATTGTTATAGCCACAATAAGTCCAGCCACTCCTATGCACTGGAAATAAGACCCACCAAGAAAGAATTAGTCTTAACTGAATTAATCTTTGCTTATACTCATCTTTAGTTCAGATTACAGAGAAGTCTAGAGCTCCCAGGGATGCTTCTAGGTGAAACCAAAAGAGTCACAAGTCTTGGAGGGAATTTTTATAACTTTCAAGCAGAACTAGACAATTTCTTTAGCTTTTCAGCCTTCTAGTAGATATTCAGGGTGCTCATTTGTAAAAGAAGGGAAAGACAGCAGAATTGCTTTGTTTTTTGAAATATCAGTGGTGTAGTTGATTCTGATAGATTTCAAACTATTTAGTAGGTTACCCTTTCATTGCACCCATACCTGTATAAATGAACCTTACCCCTGGCTGTACTTCAAAGGCAGGAAGCTTCAAAGATTTATCTTCATCTTCATTCCATATCTAGAGGGTATACCTCTTAACACAGAAACATGTGCTTGGTCTCTGCTGTAATGATTTTTATTTGCCATAGGGAACCTTCAATTCTTTCTTTTCTGAATGGTCCTTGAGCCTTTTAGTTTCACTAATGCTTCCCATCAAAAGCAATTAGGGATGATAGTGTGTGCCCTAGTTCTAATAATTTGCATTTTCTGGCAAGCTGTTTATGAGAACAAGATTGCCATCTGATTTATGATGACCTTATGATTTTTGTTTCAAATAAGAAAGCAAAGACTGAAAAAAGACAGTCAGCCATATAGTTGGTCCATCTGCTAACATAAAAATAGTTCTATAAGGTACATTTCTCATTCTCTTAATCAAGTTTAGCTTTTCATATCTAAGAGTCTATTGTACAAATTAACAGACTTCTCAGTCACAGATTTTGCCTGTATCTTAGCTACAAATTTTAGCTACATTTGTTTCTGTCTGTGTTAGCCAGTGATGATTATCTCTCCATTAAAAATCACCTGCAGGCTGGATCACTACTCTTTGGCCTTCTGTTCAGAAGTGGTGCTGATTTTTGAAGCAATGTATTGTGTCCTGGCTAAAATGCATTCTCTTCATTCCCTCCTGTTAAGCAGTCAGTTCGTCATTTACCTGTGGGTGTTCCCTTCATCTATACAGTTCCACTATTGTGTAACTTCTAGTGCCTGCAACAAGATGTAACATTGATCAGCACTGAAAAGCACCAAGATAGACATATTTTCCAACAAAGACTGCTCTTTATTTGGCTTGATGTAGGACCACTTGCTATCTGGTCAGCCTCCAGTTTAGCTGTTATTTGTAATGTACTTCCTGTAAGCAGCTGACTATCCCCTCTGAGCAGGCCAGGCATTGTGAAGCCTCATCTTTATTAACTATAAATCACATTTTCAGTTATTTTTATCTCCCTTTAAATGATATTGCTGGCTACACTATACTAGCTGGAATTAATTTTCTGATAAGGAGAATTTGGCCTGCTTCCCTCTCTGTCAGGTCCTTTTCATATGCTTACCCACATGTGTGGTTGTCATCAGAGCTGTCTTTATAGCTGCACAGTTAGCAGTGAATTTCATCACTGCAAAGGTCCACACATTTAATATTCAACAAAAGGATGATCCTGCAGCACCGAGAGCCTTCTTGTTGCATGGGTCTGTGGCAATTCCCTGACTTGTGTTGCCATGGTCTGACTGGTATCTCTGCAATTTTACCCTCGAAAAAGGGGAAGAGAGCTCTGTTAATGTCTGACCCATGTATCAGTCCAGACTCAATATTGCAGGGCTGGATGGTCAGACTATGATCTTTGACTGATGTTTATATGCTTAGTGTTATGTTTAAATGCTTGCAGGTGACAATCCCAATAAGATTGTTTCAGGGGAACAGAATAAATCACACTGAAGGGTGAAAACAGAGAAAAATATAGGGAAACTGCACTCTTAGGGCCTAGGCATTCTCCCATCTGACATTTTCCTCCTTCCTAGACAATTTGTGAGAATGTAATTTATTGCTCACATTTCCCCTGCTATTGTTCTCGCCTTCTGCAGTGGCACTCGAACGAATGCTAACTCTTTTCCAAGTTTCTGACTTCATTAAATGCCCACAAAAACTGGACTATACTCTATTAATTCCTGGCTTTTTCACTTTGTAATGTTTCTTCTGTTCATTTTTAACTACTAAAAAATCTAAAATCTAAAGTTATTAGGATTTTGGTTTTAAGCAAACTGCTTTACAGGGTGGGGTTTTTCTGGCTTTTGTTGGTAGAGCAGGATGACTTTCAGCCTTAGTCACTCTGCTTTAACCACTGTAGTCTCGCAAGCCCTGGGTTACTGATGCAATCCTGCTGCTTGGATGCTGATTTCTCACCAGCATGATCTTTTGTAATACTGTAGCTCAAGTAAGGCACAGTTAGTTTTATATGTCTGGAAATGTATCAATGTGTCAAGGTTAAGTCACTGAATGTGCCAGACAGGCGTATTTTACACACACAGATTAAATCCTGAAACTCTGCTTGTGTTTCTTAGCCACAGCTATAGCTTCATTTGTTATTGACTACTCATTAATAGATTTGCTGCAGGAGACAACAGGCTTGCAGTTACTCCTCTGCTCTGTGCAGTTTACAAAAACTCTTTCCTCAGACCCCAAAGCAAGACTAAAACAGTATTTTATTTAAATTCTAGAGTTAAATAAGTGACCATGAAACCTTGTAGAGACTGAGGCAGGAAATAAATGAATTGATTATCACATTTACTAGCCCAGTCCAACCTCTGGAAATCAAACTATTAAAAAAAAAAAAAAAAAAAAAGCCTGGCAGATAATCTGTGGGTTTTGCTTTTTTGGAATGTGATGAATAACTGCTTTTCCCCAAAGGTAATGTCTTTCAATGTGACTGACTTAACTGGGTTCAAATTTTCACAGTAAATAAGTCAAGGACTTAGCCCTGTCTGTGGGAATGAAAAGCAGCCTGCATTTCAGAGGGGCTGTAAGTTCCCAACAAGCAAAACACTTCCAGAAGTAAGTCCCTTTTAGCTAGATTCGTGAATATGGTGTCAGGCTGCCAAATTCAATCCCTCTAGGATGCAGCTGTATTGCCAAAATAAGTAACTTGATTTTATATCACATTTTCAAAGCCAACAACTCAGTGCCCCCTACTGACTAAATATTCTCAGCAGCCAGCAAGGATCCCGTTTCAAAGGCCCTCAGACCAATTCTGTTTCATTGCTGCCCTCTGTCTTCTTACAGATCCCTTTTCAAAACTTCTATTTATACATTTTCAAAGTAAATATTGTTTTCATATTCAACAAAAGGCATGAGCCTTTCTTAATTCACTCTATGAAATCTAATTGTGATTCATGTCTCTCTATGTGTTGAAAGTCTTTTAATCACTCAGTCCTTGCAAGACAGGACAGTAAAATACCGTAGCACAGATAAAAAGCTCCTGGCTTAACATTAAAGAGTTGAAGATTAAATAAATGCCAGGAATTGCTGTTAAAAAGCTTCTGCTTCTTCAACAGGACCTCAGAATGGCTGTGGTGGTTACTTGTCAACTTTGGGTTCTACCTTTAGCTCTCCAATCTCCAATGTGACCAGAAGATATGAGAAAAATCTGCACTGTGTATGGATCATAACTGCACCTGAAAACAAACTGATCAACCTCACCTTCACTTCATTTCAGCTTGAAGCACAGTCTGCTAGGAGTTGCCGCTTTGATTATGTCAAAGTAAGACAACTGAGTATTTTAACAAGAAAATATCAGTGAGATACAATCCATTATCTTCTCCATGAGGCTAACTTAATTAATAGAAAATGATCTTAAGAAGAAATTAAATTCTTTAATATAATTAATTTTTTTCATTGAGTTAGATTACTACTCCAGATGTCATTATGCCTTTCTGGAAACCAGTAAGAGTTTTAACATCACACAAACTTCCAGTCTTAGACTGCTCCTTTAATGAGTATTTATTTCACCGAATAGAAACAAAACTCAAATATGTGTAAAGTAAAACTTCAGAATAAACTTGCAGATTCATTATCACACACAATTGCTTGAAAGGACTAGAATGAATAAATTTTTTCATTTTTTTTTAAATCAAAAGTCTTGGTCTTCTACAGTGCTCACCTATAGAGGCTATTTTCTTGGAGATGAGCATATAAAACCTCAAACAGCAGAAAGCTGCTAAACAAACTCTGCCAAGGAATGTTATAGATCCTATGGAACATTTGAGATACTCAATGAAACAAGGAATTCATTCTCCATTTTGATTAATAAAATCAGTCTTCTCACTGAAAAGCACTTTGAGTGTACATATAATAAAGAAATGAGAGTGCCAAATTAAAATGTAATCATTTTTTGATATATTTCCTGAGACAGGACCAGAATGTTCCATAATGAGATTTACCCTGTCCAACAGACTTAGTTAATATGGCAGTGAATAATTATGGTAATCAAGAACATCCTGTTAAAGCACAAGAGAACACACTGGACTTTCAAGTAAACAAAATTGTAATGGAAGGAGGGGTCAGAGAATTCTTTCTCTTTATTTGTTTGTTGTGCCTAAACTATTAGTGGTTTATATTTTTTGCTTCTTTCAGCTTTATGATGGCAATAGTGAAAATGCCAATTTAGCTGGCACATTCTGCGGATCTACAGTTCCAGCTCCTTTTCTTTCTACCCGTAATTTCTTGACAGTGACATTTGTCACAGACAGTTCTGTGGAAAGGGGTGGTTTCAATGCCACCTACACCATAGTAGATCGTAAGTATACATACATGTGCATGCATATATATTGTTGTGACTCTTATGGAAATTCATTTTTAAATAATAACTCAAAATTAGTTCTAGACATAAGCCTCTGTCAGTAAGTAGCAGTCAGTAGCACAGCATCTTTAGACAAGCTAAAAGCAGCTTGACCCCAGTACAATTGTCTTTGGCCTTAGCTGCCTGGGAGGAGATTGTCAGTCTGGGATTACAAAACAGAAATGCTCACATATTGTTAACAAATAGGGAACAAAACTTTTTTTGAGTTTTATGACATATATTGACTTCACTAGCATGTATTTTGCCTTTTCATTTTCCTTTCTAGAGACTCAAGGGCAAATACAAAAGTATACCACTCAAAACTCAACTCCATTGGAGTTTTGCTCAAAAAATAGTTTTACCCAGTTTTCACTCTATGATGCATTTGTTACTGTTTTACACAGGCCTGTGTGGAGGAATCTATAATGCAACTTCTACATCCCTGACTGCAACATCTCCTAATTTTCCAAATGAATATCCACCATATACTCTCTGCACTTGGGTCATTGACGCTCCTCCACAACAGCAAGTCAGGGTGGTGGTAGAGGCTTTCCACTTCCATTCCAGCCAGGACTGCTCTCAGAACTACCTAGAGCTCCAGGATTCACCAGTTGTAAGAAATTTACAGGGGATACCATTCCCCATTCCTATTCAGCTCCCTTCACTCTTTGGAAAGAGAAAAGAAACCTACTATTTGGTAATATATTAATCAATGATCCTCTGTGAGGGGCACATCCAAAGCATTACTCACGGTGACTCGATTAATGTGTGGTAACTGTACACAGACCTCACAGAAGCACTCACTCTGTGCACACATGGAGTAAGACCTGGGCAAGTGTTACACAGTTTTTCAGAGCTGAACCAAGTATCAGTGCTGTCAAACTTAGCACACAGAAAATACTTTCCCACAGCAAGTTTTCATTGTGCTTCCTTCCATCCAAGAACCATAATAAAAATGAATACTTGTGCCTGGAACAGTGTCAAAAAACACCAGGAAAAGCCCCAATATTTATGTCCCTCATGTTCTAAATCTTCCTTCATAATTTCTCATTTTGGCATGAGAATACCTCTTATATTCTATTTGTTTCTAATAATAATTCAACACGAAATGTTGAGATACTATTAAGTGATTTCTGGGCAAACTTAAAAATGCAATTTCATAATTGGCATAGAAAGTGTGAGAGATTTATTTACCTTAAGTTCAGTACATAAAGAATTGAATTATATAATTAAGTAACTGGTGATGTATTAAATTCCAGCAGAGCCAAGGGTCAGTCCATAGATTCTGTGGCACTGATACTTTTCCAGTCCCTGAATTTTACTCTTCTGATCGCACTGCCATTGTGACTTTCAAGTCAGATGAATATATGATTAACAATGGACTCAGATTTTCCTATCAAGCTACAGGTAAGCTTCAAGAAATGCCCCCCCAAAAATCTATCTACTGTTCTCTTTGTTTGTTTCATACACTGAAATGCAATACAGAGATCTGAAATCCTTACATGTTTCTGGTTTTCTGTCTCAAGGTTGCAGCAGAGAGTACAATCAGACATTTGGTTACCTGAAGAGCCCTGGCTGGCCTGGTCATCACCCCAATGATATGGACTGTTCTATCATTCTTCGAGCTCCCCCAAATCACACAATATCTCTCTTTTTCCATGCTTTCAGTTTGGAAGACAGCACTCATTGTTCACATGATTTCCTAGAGGTATCAGCAAGTATACAAATTTTGTGAGCTTACGTAAAAATCTGCTAAATTCAAAGGATATTAGTATGTTTGGATCAAGTTTGCATCAAATCTGAGTTGAACTGACCGATTTAGGGACTAATTTATTGCCAAAGTTTTATGGTGAAACACACAAAGTTGTTAGAGTAAGAGGTTAAACAATACACCCTAGTAAGTCCAAACCCAGTGAATAGTATCATTATCAGCTAACTTATCCCTACCTAGCTCTTGTTGAAGTTACCCAATTAACAGAGTCATCTTGGAATAGTTTGTCTTTGAGACTAACATCCACGCATGAACAGAAAGCCATAAATCTGAGTGGTTTTATTACAGTGGTAGATTCCAATTGCTTGAGTTTTTTCACAAGAAAGATTTTTTTTCCTAGAAAAGCAATTAAAACAAAACAAAAAAACCCAACAAAACAGAAACCAACAAACTCTAGTGACAACTGTAAGACACTTGAAAAAGTACTTTGTGTCAATGAAAAGCGCATTTTCCTCCTACACAGTCCTCACTCTTGCAGGTTTCCCTGTTTACTGGTCAGATAACAAAAATCAGATGTCTGTGGCAGAATCATTATTTAGCTCTACTTTCATATCCTCTTTACTGTTTTAAGAAATGGATCTAAGCACCAGCATTATTGGAGTGCAGAAAAAAAATCAGATTAAATCTGAGCTATATAATATGATCTGTGTCTTAATGTGACTGGGGAAAAGAGTGGTCTGCAGAGTAAAGAATTAATCTTTTCATCTGAAATATTAACATTTCTTATGAAAAGCAAAACACAGGCTTGACTTGCATAAGAACATCTTAGCTACTAGTCAAGTAATTTTTTTCATTCAGGAGATATGCATAATAACATTTAGCTGCCTGTTTATGACGATACTCGTTCTGTGCAATTACTTATAAAACTCAGACCGATTAACAGTCTCTTTTTCCTTCCACACAAGAATATGTGGTAGGAAAAATAGCAGTATTAAAATGACAGCTACAGTATGCATGCAAGTTACTACCTAGTTTGTGCTGTGTTTGTATCTGTGAATAATTGTGCTGGTATATAACTGCATAGGAATTTAATGTTGACAGAATTTTTTGTCTTCCCTGAAGGTCAGAAATGGGAGTGATGTGCAATCACCACTACTTGGCAGGTTCTGTGGAAACACTGTGCCCAGTCCCATCTTCCCCCAAAACCATGTTGTCTACCTTCGTTTTAAGAGCGATTTTTCAAGGACTCATGATGGATATGAAATTACCTGGACTTCATCATCAAGTGGTAAGGCTTTAGCTACAAAATAATGCTACATAGAAGGAAAACGCAACAATGTGGAATTCAGCTCTTTTGGGATTCTTCCTCATCACCGCTTTGGACTTTCCCTAGTGCCCACAGTTCACTGTATTCAGTCACCAGAGAGAGGTAGTTGTTCCTCAAGACCACTGGGGCAAGATTCGTTTTACAAGATGGAAGCAATTCCCACTCCTAATGTTGACTTTAGAAACCTCAGATGATGTAGTCCACTTAAGATGAAGATCTCCTTCTTTCAGCGAGAGGCTGGAAAATATCAGGAACCTTGGGATCCACAGAGTGGTGGTGCTGGTGCTGACTCAGCTTGCTCCAGTAGTCCAATTGTGATATGCCTGAGGAGCTAGGCACAAGCACAGCTCAGCCTGAAGAGTTGTCCCAAGAAAATAAACTACCTCCAATGCTGCGTAGTGACTATAGCATGGACACATTCATGAATAGCTTATGAAATGGCAGTGAACAGTTGGGTAATAATTTCTTCATGACACTGAGTTACTAGAGGTAGGAAAACTCATGGCTAGATGAGAAGTACTGCAGTATAACCATACAGTACTGAGTGACCCAGTGATGGAAAGGCAGAGAGCTCAGTGTAGGAAAGTGTCAATAAAGAATGTGGTCAAAAAAAAAATACAATCCTAAATTTATTTACAAAAATATGGGCACTGAGTTGACTTTTAGTCATCAACAGCAAGATCTTAGGGGTAAAATTGTCTCATGAAAACAAAAGTTTACTAAGAGTCAAATAGACTGGCATAATGGTAGAAATTGTTGGGAAAGGAAGAGAGAATAAATAGATAGTCACTGTATAAATCCCTAGTTCACACACAAACTGAATGATGTGCACAGTTCTGGTGTCTTCCTCTTATAAAAAATCAGGATTAACAAAGGGCTCAACATTAAGTGGCTCCTGTATGAGGTATGCTGAGATTGTTGGTTTTTAATATTCAGTGATGGTCTAATGACCGTTGCACTCTTAGGTTGCTGAAGCTAGAACCTCAGTTTTATCTCTTATTAGTGTTCTTAGCCACATTAGTTGTCCCAGATCACAGTCTCTCTGGTTTTCAGTGCTACCATTGATACTGTACTAATGTACTACATCATGTATTATCTTGTGAAACTAAGCCTTCTGGGCCAATTAACAGTGTCTGCTTCCAGGATGCGGCGGAACATTATATGGCACCACTGGCTCCTTTGCCAGTCCCAGCTACCCAGCCACTTACCACAACAACACTGACTGTGAGTGGGCCATTACAGCGCCCCAGGGACGGACTGTCACAGTGAACTTTGATTTCATCAGCATCGATGACCCAGGGGACTGCAGCAGCAACTATCTGATCCTCTACAATGGGCCAGATGCCAGCCACCCCCCCACCGGGCCCTACTGCGGAATGGTACGTATTGCCTTCCCTCTGTGACCTCGGAAGTGGTTAAAAGGAGTTTTTACGGTTTCATCTACAAGACCATTTCCCTGATTCTGACATGAATTCCACACAGAGGAGTGGAAGTGAAGCCATAAGGCCTGTGTGGTGCCTTAGAAGCCTTCCAACACAGACCGTACAGTGACATCTAGTGGGAGCCATCAAACAAGTTTGCTCTGTACTTCGTTGTATTTGTGTTCTAAATATTTGCAATATCCTCAGGGAGAAATGCAGCAACAGTAACTAGAATAGACCTGAGATCACTGTCAATCTATGATCCAATTTGTGCCTCAGTTGTAACTCTCTGACTGTCTCTTCCAAAGGATATTGATGTTCTATAAAGCTTTTAATTTTTCTTGTCTTTCATTTTAGGACACAAACATCGCTCCATTTACTGCTACATCTCATCAAGTCTATATAAAATTTCATGCTGAATATGTGACTTTACCATCAGGATTCCAGTTAAGCTGGACAAGCTAAAACACTGCTTATGAGAAATATATTACCATTCCTTGCTATTCTGAAAAGACTTTAGATGATAACGGATGTTTGAAGTCCAGCGATGATAATTGCAACTGAAGTAAGGCCTTTTAAAAGTTACTGTAAATGTGGCTGTTATGAATTTGGAATTCTGTCTAAAAAGCCATTGATCTCCCATTGTGCTGAAAATAAACTATTCCCAACTGGGAAAAGGAGGTTTTGCTACATATTTTTTTATATTCTTCTACATAATTTCAAAATTGTACAATCAATGCTCTAAAAAATTAATTACCTAGGACAAAAATTACACATTAAGTTGATGAGAGGACCTAAGACATTAAGCTGTCTTTAATTTGTTCCCCAGAGTTTTGTGGTTTTGCCCCAAGCATCGCTGAAAACATGAGCTTAAGTTTTATTCAAATTACCTAAAATCAGAAATTGCTAAAAAATGGTCCCTGTCCTATAACCACTTACACAGATAACTGTGCTGAAGAACTTTCAGTAATAGTGTGTACTGGGTACAAGAACCCAGTTGAATCAGTGCTCGAGCATTCATTGAAGTTTAACAGAGCAAGGACATGATATGGTTCTAAATCATAACCAGATTAAGAAGTAATATCAGGATCAGAGCCCTATGTTCAATATATACAGATATCTGTGTTTATATTTACTGAGTTTTATTTTAAAGCTTCAAAGTCTATTTTACAACTGAATATAAAAAACTTCTGAGACTTCCAGTAACTATGTCACCCTTCTAGTCAACTTGTAGGCAATTTCCTAGACATTGATGAAACAGACATAACTTCGGAATAGGGCAGATATAAAAATATCAATTGAGCTTTGACTACAATTAGTTTTTCCCTTCCCCAGGCTAACATACATCATACATGTTGTACGTGTTGTACAAAAGATGTTGTTGACAGGGTATACAGAGGAGACTGATTCCCACCATGAAGCATTTTTTGTCACAATCCAGAATTGTCACAATTCATTTCCTGAATGTCAGCTGTGATGGACAGGCAAGAGAAATTTACACTGCAGAAAAGGAACCGAGGCCTTATCAGAACTCTCATTTCACAACTCTTACAAGGAGTCACTCACAGTGAAAGCCATTCCTTAATGTGATTATTGAAGTAACTAATTATGAAAGGATATTAAAGTGTAAGCGGCAATTTTAACAAAATCTAGGAACTCTGAGGATTTCCCAGTGAATGCTGAAAAAGTCATCATTCCACAAACATACAGAACATTATAACAGTTAAGCAGATATTCTGGTTAAGATAAAATGTAGGAAAAACCAAAGCAGACAAAAGGGACAAGCTATAAAATACAACCCAAAATCCTCTGGTGGTAAGTTAGAAAAAGAAAAACCTGTGAAGTCCCATTGGCCAACAGAATGAGATGTAAGCCAGCATTTTATAACTGTGAAAGGGCTAAAAAAAACTGAGCTGATGTACAGGTGATATTCCTGCTAAAATGCCTAAGTATAACATGGAAAATTCAGAAATATCTGTATTTGAGTGAAATTGGGAGGTATCTAGGTCCTACTGAGATGCTAGCAAAACAAAAAGTTCTTCTAATAAGGGAAGACATAAAACACTATATAATCAAATTAAATATTTTCAAATTAGTACTCTAGAAAACTTTTGCTGTGAGTCCACTCAAACTGACACTGTACTTGAGTCAAAGGATGATGCAATCTTCGTCCATATTGTTTATTAAAACTCCCTACAGGGGACAGCAAGCAGTAAAGAAACATCTGAACTGTCTGAAGATAAAGCCACAAAATAAATTCTAAAGACAGCAATGTGTAAGAAACTCCAAGTACAATCAAGTGTGGATTGAGTGGTTTGCCTGCAGAGGTAAGGAGGAGTGCATTTCTCCCCTGTGGAACACTGCATCATAGGTTTTATGAATGTCCATTGTGACTCTGACCTTCCTATGAATCACCATGGATTTGGTGCAATTGGTGAACCAAATCTGCAGTTGGCAGAGAATCTCCTCAAGGTCTGTATGCTGTCACTTGCTAGGTGTCTGGAAATGGAGGCATCAAATTTTAGGCAAGAATCAGCTTGGCAAGAATGTTGTCATTTTCTGCATTTCACCAGCCCAGAGCACAGCTCAGCTGGAAGCCACATGTGAGAGGGAAGGATCTGTCCCTCCAAACAGCTCTGTGCCACTGCAGGCAGTGTCCTGTGGTATGTCCATTGCTCCTGCTAAAAGTGGATCAGCCCTGTCAGAAATGCGTTCTCATTGCCCTTTTTGCAGGTGTGACAGAGAATAAACTGATGAACAGAAACCTGTATGTGGTTTTAATGAATGAAGGTCATTAGCGGCTTTTCAAGGCTGGTGCCAGCACCATGTCACACAGTTTAAGGACACCAAGCTGCCTGAGGACACAGTAGTCCCAGGCACTGAGGCTGATCTCCTGCTGACCTAGGGACTGGTACAGGGATGTGCTCTGGTGACCTGACATGTTCCTGAGGCCATTCTGGTAACACAACCTGTGTCATTAATATCTCAAGGAGAACTCCAGGTAAACTGCTGAGTTTGCTGAAATCTATACTTCAGAAAGACTGCTTTCATGAAGTGAAAAAGCATGTTTCACTTTAAACCAATTAAATGCTTTTGGACATTTTTTAGATGATAAATACGTGCTGTTGGCAAGATCTGTCATATCATCAAATTTTATAAAATCATTAAAATTCTGCAGAAGAGAAGAATAAAGATCACTATGAATGGGAGGAAGAGAAATTTTAAGTTTTTTTTTTTAAATCTAACAATAACTAACTAATGCTTGGTGCATCTTTAATGTTAGAAATACTCAAAACCTATACATAATTTTATTTACAAATGAATAAAATTTGCATGAGGCCATTTAGAGGAAGAAAAAAACATTCAGCAAAGAATTTGTGCTCATGAAGACTGTTGAATGAAGCTGCTGGTACAAGGTTCAATTGATCCAGCCCAACTGACTCTCGCCAAAAATAGTCAAAGTCTAAAATTAAATTATCAAACACATTCTTTAAAAAAAAACAAAGGAACAAAGGAACAAAGTAACCCGCTGCTGTCCTCTAACATCTTATATGAGGAACCACAGCAGAAATATCAACTGCAGAAGTATTAAAGTGGAGGTCCTTAGAGGAGACAGCTGATGCTAAGCCATGTTTCTGTCTTGGAAGGTAAGGAGCAATTTAAAACATTTGCTTTAAAATAAACACACAGCAAACACAAAGCAACAATCAGAACCAAATAGATAATCTGGAAATAATTATTCCATTAAACTTCTATGTGCTTTTTGCAGTGTACAATTCAAAAGACAAAAAATGTATTTAATAAGAAATATAGCTTAATCTTACAACACTGCCATGAAAACCTTTGCTTTTATGTCTGCATACATTGCTATTTTATAATGTCATTGTTGTGAATGCTGCGTGTCTGTATTGTAATAATTGCATGACTACAACCTCCCTCTGTCAATGACAAAGCAGATAATGAATGTGCAGGTTTTAACTTTCTAGAGCCTGCATGTTTTTATTTTACATATAAAGCTTCTTCTGCAAATTATACCGTTACTATAGATGTTTATTCTTATACAAAAGTAAATTTATGGGGCAGTTATATAACAATAGTAAGCCCTCTGAAGGCTAGTATTTGAAGAATAAGCACTAAAATGTCCGTAACAATGTTTTTAATTGCCCTTCCCATGTGGCAGAACTGTTCTTTTTAAATGAGAAATAATACTACAATAAGATATTCTTACTATTATAGTTACTTGAAGTAAAGGAGACAGAAGATGTAGAGCCAGAATATGCTAGAAATCATGGTGCTGGTCAATTTAAAAGAGTAGCTAATTTTAGTTAAATTTACAAAGCAATTTTGACTGAAAAACGGTTTTCAATTGGTTCATTAAGCAAAGGAGGAGGTGTCTCAATTTCCCATAATAACACAGGATATGTGTCCTAGGCACCAGAATTAACATATTTGGTGTAATTATTTTTTGTCAACTGCCAAACTAAAGCTGCAGAATTATTCTGCAGTCCTAATTAAAAGGAAATGCAATAAAAATTCATGGCTTTGGTGGTATTGTTCCCAGTACGAAAAAAAACCTACCCAGAATCCTAACACATAAATGTTTAAAATATTTATTAAATGATAATAAAAATAGAGGGCAAATTCTAGGAGTTTATTTTTACAACAATCAATCAGAAAAATAAATACTGCATGCCAGTTATCAGACTAGGTGAGTGTAATGCTGGTGGAAGAATTTGTGGTAGCAGTGCCCAGCACTACACAACTGGTTTTGCAGGGGCATGTTGCTGTTGCATCATTTTGATGACAGCTATCCCCGCATTAATGTTGCTCATTATCATAGCTTTTCTTGGAGGGGGAAAATACGGATAAAAATAGAATAATAATGTAAAACGCCATTTCCTTGGTTAGTAGAAGTACCTAGGACAGCAAAAGCAAGGGAGGTATCAGAGCTACTCATTCCCTTGCTGATCCCCAGCACAGGGAGAGGAATCAACAGGAGGCAGGTCCAGCGATCACTGGTCCAGGCAGAGCAGGCTGGAAGCACCACTGCAGGGGCAACTTCTGCCTCCTCTGACCACCACAGGGGAAATTGCAGCTCTGCCACACAGTCATGGCATCCATCTACCTCACAGTCACCTGCTTTAGCCTGCAGTCGTATGGACAAAAGGCATATGCCAGCCTCTGCAATGAATTCAGGCATCTGCTCTACAAACATTTAAGCCAAGTGACGGATTTAGAACAAATCTGACAAATAGCAAAGATATTTTGTAGTTGTTTTGTAAGCAAAAAATCAGTAGCTGGAAGGTGCAGCAAGACCTAAATTGGAAAAGTCTTACTGTGAGCTCAAGCACAGTACATGTGGGGAGGGCTCTACTGACCAGTCCCTAGGAACAGGCTGGTCATCCTCTAGCTGGGGATACAGAGGGAGCTAAGGATATCTGCGGCCAAATGAGTTTTGGAATGACTGCATATACTGAGGAGGGAGGGATAAGAGAGGAGACTGGGTGACTGCTGTGACTAGACCCTCTGCAGGAAATGACTCTTCATGACTGCTGAAGGGACAATCTGAAAAATCAGTTTTCACGATCAAGGACCTTTGGACAGAGTAGCTTGTGTATCTTCCCACTCCTTCTCAGACAATTGGTACTCAGTGCTCAATGAGGAACTGCCAAACTTTTAAAGGAAGGGCCATGGATTTGTGCTCAGATGAAAGGTTTGCTCAAGCAGGACTCAACGGTCACATAGAAGGTGTGAATGATAGATTAACTCTTTACACAAAAAGGATAATGAAATTAGGTAGATGGTAAAAAAACCCCACAATCCTCATGAAAGGGAGTAACGACAATACGTTTATTAAGTGGAGAGTAATTAAATACTTCTAAGGTAGAGGTAGAATGTGTCTATCTAGGCCACATGCAATGTTTTGATCACTGCCTAAATGGGGCAGAGAGAAGCCAGGTGAGCTTTGCATTAGCCATGAAGACTGTTTTCTGAGTGTCTTGATAGACTCACATGTGCTGTCAGTTGGAATAAGGAAGCAGGACCACATTCATAGACAACTAATCTGCCTGAGCCTTTGTTACTGAATGAAACCTACAGTCACTTGCCATGAAGTAAGAAGAGCATACATGTGAGCACTTAGGTCTTTGGGACAACTGACTGGTGGCAGTTAGAGCATTTTAGACAGGAAAGAGATCCAGATTCATGCTTCTGGCAGACAAAAAAAAAAAAAAAACAAAAAAAAAAAAAAAAACCAAACTACCCTGC
>VWZU01008019.1:400128-416901 GCA_013397095.1 Sterrhoptilus dennistouni
TGTTTGGGGGGGGGGGTGTTTTGTTTTGTTGCGGTTTTTTTGGATGGGGATGACTTTTATTTTATTTTCCTTAATAATTAGGTTGAGTTTTGTCATCCAGATATTTTATATAAAGCTAGCTTGCAGTGCATGGCAGCAGTATATGAAGAGATTTGATAATAGAGCCAAAATGGAGGAATCTATTCTTCCCTTGATTCACTCTTTCTTGAAGTGATAGTGGGACTGGGACCATAATGAGAATCTGTGATTACTGTGCAAGTTAATTGCTCTGGCCATAGCTATTATCCTGACCCTCAGACTTCTGTGCGAATATATGAAAGTATTCATGAAATCAGAGTAACTTAGGGTTTGTACACTTGTGACTATAATGTTACCAAGGTAGTGTCCAGAAGCTCCTGCAATGGCATCACAGGGAAGTTATAGCAATTTCCCATGGGAATCTCAGTGCCCTTCCATTCTCTGGAGAATGGCACGTAGGCTGAGTCATCTGCCCAAGACCATCATGACCATAATATGTTATGCTTACCTGGACTATGTACATCCAAATCAAAATTACCCCACCTAGCACCCTTTAGCCTTCTAGATGCTACTTGGGGATTTTAATCAGGTAAGACAGATGTCTTCCTTGCCAGCCTTGATAGTTTAGTTGTCCTACAGAATGACTTTACATGTAGGATGAGGTAAATTACATCCTACAACACAGTCCTTTTCACAGGAGGAGGCGTGTGGCAGCATAAGGAGAACGTGTTACTTCCAGGGGCTGATTGTTTGACATAGGTCAGTTTAATGTAAGTGAGCAAATTTTGCTCTGTGTGAGGAGTGAGCAAGTACTGCCTGCTTGGCTCCCTTTCTTAAAATGCTTCTAAACTTGCTTCTGAACTGGTAGTAGCTTTAGACCTTTCAAGGCTAAAGAATCTCTTTGTCTTGATATGTCTAAAGTGCTGCTGGAAGTAGTCCAGAGTACAGACACCTAAACCTTTGCTCTTTTCAAAATAATATTGGAGTGTAGCCTTTCTTGTTCCTTTGGGGGATGTCAGCCTGCTGTTGCTGGTCAGAGATGCCATGGGACTTTCTGACATGCATCAGGATTGACTGAGATAGCAGAGTTCCAGACAAGGTGTCTAGGCTTCAGTCAAATTTGGGCAGTAAAACAGATTCAAATGTCTTAGCTCTAGGGATTTTGGCCTACAAATTTTTAATGTGGACTTTGTTCTGTTTTGTATAGATGTGAGAGAAGAAAGCTTTCTGAAAATATTCTCAGTTGAAGAACACAGTGATGGGACAAAAAAGGAGAGGGAATAGTGAGAATAATGCTTCTAACCTTGTGTTGCTAAAGGCCAGTGGTGCACATGGCTTGATGGTGTAGTCAAAAGGCTTACCTTTACATACACACAGAACTTATTATGGCATTTAAATTCATCAGGAGTTCAGTGTTCAGAAGACCAAAGTCTGCAGCCCCCAAAGCTTCATTACCCTTGAGTAAGCATCCATGCTTCCTTTGTACAGATGTGGTGACATTGTTTAACTTCTCTGCTTTAAAAGCAGAGTGAAATGGAAGCAACTTTGTACAGTATCTAAAACAATAATGTGTTTTTTTCTTCCTTTTTTTCAAAAAGCAGGGGTTTTCAATTGATTTTATTGAGTCTAGATAAAGCCTCAGAGCTCCAGAATGACTTGTTTTTGAAGTAAAATACAGAAAAAAAAGTTTTTTTCCCTGGGATTGATGATGTCAGTTTTGATCTGTCTATGGTCTAGGTTCAGGTGCCTTGGAACTGAAGACATCAGACTAGATGACTTTCCTTCTCAGTGGTAGGGGTGCACTTCTGGTGGTTGTGTTCTTACTAGTCAGGCTTGAATATCAAGCGCCCATGAAATGTTAACTTTTACTGATTTTCACAGTTATTAAAATAGCTAAACCAAGAGAAACAAATGTATAAAGTGTATTTAGGCATTTGTTCACAAGCTTGTGACTATCTCCAGAATTTTCTCTCATTTTGCTGTGTAAATTGCAATCTTATATTTATCTATATGGGTAAAAACTCACTAGTGTTAAATGGTTGCTTATGGTTCAGATACCAATGTGCCTTTTATGTTTTAAAGAAAGAGCTCTTTGTGGAGGCTGATGCTCTTGTCTGCCCTTTAGTCATGATTTTCCTACAATACTTAAGAGATTTTTTATGGGCTTCTTTCCTTGTCCTCTTGCCCTGCATAGCAAGGTGGTGCAGGCAATACTTGAAGTGCTCAAATTTTGGAAGAAATTCAGGGTGGGTGCCCTGTTTCTTCTTTTCTCCTTCCTGCCTTTCCTTCATTTACAACCTTCCATTGCACATGAAACTGTGGTGATACTTTTTTTTTTTAAACACTGAACTTTCTGATCTGATGGAACAAAAGCCTTTGAGTGACTGCTTTTATTCTGGTAGCAGGTTATATTTGCCTGTATTAAGTCATGAGCTTTTTCAAGGATTACCTGAAATGATTGCTGTATCAGTAAGTAAAACTCTTCATGTTGCGTCTGATGCGGCAACAGAAATGTGAAATAAAAGGGCAGAGGAGTAGGTGATGTGTCCTTCAGTCTTTAGCTTCTCTTGTTTATTTGTGACAACGCACATGAATCAAGTTACTGGAGTGGAAAGAATAACTTTCCTGGTTTTTTTTTTTTTTTCAGCTGAAATAGATACAAGCTCTCAATTGCCATGTCCATAGACTAACTTCTTTCTCTCTTCATTCACAGTTACGCTGTCTCACATCACACAGCTGGTTCTGAGTCACAACAAGCTTACAAGTAAGTGTGTTCCTGGTTTTGGACTTCATTGCAGGCAGTTGAGTGACATTGAAGAGCTGGCACTGCTACTTTGATACAGAGTGCAATGACACTATTGGAGTGATGCTTCTTGGTTAGTATTTCATTAAAAATAAAGAGAGTGAGGGTGTGACTTAGCAGCCATTTTCAACATGCCTTTCCAGCTTCGATACAGACCTGCAATGTACTGGAACATCTGTAATTCTCAGTCTTGTAACCAGTTCAGCCTGAAATCCATTTCCTACCATGGCTCTGAAATCCTTATGTTAAGGTGAGGACTTTTGAAATTTTTAACTGTATCAAAAACAAAACAGTTTGCATTTTAGTGAGGGGATAATGAATTTGACTGAAGCAAAGCAAATTACAACTCCACTGCATTACATCCATAACCAAACATATATGAGCATGGCCAACTGAATGTAAGCGTCAGGCATGGAAGTCAAGTAGCCTATTTCTGTCCAAAAAAGGTTTTCTCTTGGCCATACTGCACACACCACCTTCAGAGTGTGGATCCTACTTCCCACAGTAAAGAAGCACCTAAGTGAGGTGTTGGTGAATAGCATGGCAAGAACAACATAAATATGAGACTTAACTTGGTGGAGGGAGATACTAGACAGACTTTTGCAAGGCAAAAGTTTTTGTGAGTTTGGTTTTTTTTTTGTTTCTTTTTGTGGTTTATCTACCAGTGTCTTGTGCAAACATTTCTGCTTCTTGGTTGTTGGGATTCAAGCAGTGAATTTTGTCTCACCCCTGTTTCCATGCAGCTTCTGAAGGAGAAGTGTTGCTCTTAATGTTCTCATCTGCTCTTCACATGTGCCAGTGGATTTCTCTCTAAACCAGTCCTCTTTTTGAAACTCAGCTGGAGAGATGAAATGAGGAGAGGAATGGAACCAATGAAGTCTGTGTGTGTTGACAATAGGTGTATTAGGTTGTAGGTGCTTTAGGGTCTATCCAAGGAAATCCTTACAAATTGAGATGGGTTTAAAAAACATAAACTAATAAAATTCAAACCATTGAACTCTGCACTGCTTGCTGCATGAGCTGTAAGGTAGAGTATGTGTTATTTAAAATGTGTGAATTAATGCAAAAGTGTCATTATAGTCTCTGTGCATTTGCAGGGGATTCAGCACGAGGAAAATATAAATATATTTAGATTTTAGCACATAAGCACTTGTCTGGATGCAGTTTATTGGGTACTATTGTGTAGCTTAAAGGCTTTGTAGTAGTAAATAGATAACATTATGGGCACTCTGTGACTGGCTGTGAGAACTATGAATTAGTTATTCAGGACCCTTCTTTTGATAGTGTAGTGCCCTCTAGAATGTTGTCTTGCTATTTTTTTTATCACATTGTAATTTTCAAAGAAGTCTCAATTTAATAACAAATGTGACCAACAGTTTCCAGCCATCTGGCATAGAAATGATGACTGATGGGTAAATTAATGGGCCAGTTAAGACAGGGAAAATCCAAAGTGCCTCACTGTTAAGCACGCAGCTCTGTCCATGGTTTAGAAGGTCATGAAGTAATAAATAGCTTGAAGCTGGGAGAATGTTTTGAGAAAGATTATGGTAAATTTTCTTCAAGCATATTGCCATCTGGCATCTGTTATCAGCCGCTGGTGGAGCTGGGCTGTGGGGCCGCCCAGCTAGTGACTTTTGTGTGTTCCCTCAGGTACTGCAAGGAGATACTTGTCTCTGATCTTGAGCTTCTGAAAGCTAGGCAGTTAATTGTATTCAGCCACTGCAGCTTTCTCTGCTGCCTTTAGAGGGTTGCAGGCACCTTGAGATAGCAGTTCATTCTGCACACCTCTGTCTAATTCTGGTGATCAGACAGCTCATCCAAGGTTGGGTACCTTAGTGCTGACAGGCAAAGCTTCTCTCTGGTGCTGATTATTTACTCTGGTATCTCTGTGCTTACCTGGCACAAGAATGAAATTAGTTGGAAATGTTACTCTTTGTAAACTTCAGTATTCTTTGTCTCAGATTTGTAGAATTCTTAGAACTTTTGAAATCTGACACTTTCAGGCGGCCAGTGAATCAGCTCTTCCACCTGATGCCTTACAAATTTTAAGGTAGCTAAAGGATGATCTCAGCTGAACACACAATTGGCTGGGCAGGTAGCAGGTGTCTCTGCCTTGCTCTGAGGAGCAGGAGATAGGCTGAAGCTCCTGCATGAAGACTTGAATCATGGTAAACTTGGCTGTCTCAGATCTGAGTTTGGGGAGGACATGTGCTTCAGGATGAGCTTCACAATGAAAAGCCGAGTAACCAGCCCGTGTCCTAGCTGAGTCTTAGATACAGACCTGACTGGGGGAGGAAAGATACAGTAATAAGAAATGTCCAAGAAGTATGTGTTTAGGTTGACTTTAACTATTCAAGAAAAACACAGAGTGTACCATTTGCTTAAAGCAGTTTTAGTTTTCAAAATACCGGTTTCAAGATTGCCATGACTATAAGTTTGTGTTGCATTACATTAAATCTTAGCCTTCAATTAACTGCTTTCTCCTAAAGTAGCCATCAGATCAGCAGGCTGCAAGTACATGCCTTCCCTCAGCCAAGGGATTCTGTCAGCCTTTCTAATTGCTGTGTTTGGGTTTCTTTCGTGGGAAGGTAAGACCACTGCTTGTCCTGAGAAGTAGCTCATTGAGTCTGAAACTTACTCTTCTTTCACAAATGGATGTAGACACTTAAATAGACAGCACACATTTTTAAAAGGCTAAATTTCAAGTTCATATTCTCATATTTGACACTGTTGACCTAATCTTTTAAGCTATGTAATTAATTGTCATAGCAGATTGTTCTTAAAATGACTAGGAAGGTGATGGCAGTGACACTTGACATGCTGCACTAAGGTCATATTAGCATCTTCTACTAGTTTTCTGCCATTTAAATGAGTGTTCTGCTAGCTTTTTTTTTGGTGTTTAGAGTAAATATGTCTATCTGAAAAAATAAATTTAAAAAGTGGATATGCATATTTTTATGTAAACATACTTTGTATTTTTGCCAGAAAAATATTAAAACTAAGTAAAGTTTCATCAGCAAGTATGAGGATTGCTCTATTAAATCCTTCTCTACTGCTCAGAATAATTTTGTGGCGTGGATTTTACATGTATTTCCAGTGTGCCATTCATACTTCATTTACGTGTAAATCATTTATTATCTGAAGTACTCAAGTCCACATTGATTTTTCTGGGGGATATTAGGCTGAATTTTTTTCAGCTATCTGGTGCTGTGCTAATGGAGAAATCTTGAACTGGCTTTCTTTGCTCTAGGTGACTTCTGAAACAGTTGAGTCTGTCCTTTGCTGCTTGGTGAGAACATTTTGTGCTTCAAAATCAGTAGCAAAACTCTCAGGGAAGCTAAGTAGCTGTGATTTTGCAGTCTCGTTGAACCAGGTGCTGCATAAGTGACAAAGCTGGGAAGATTCCTCCGTAGGGTCTCTGACAATCCGCTAGAAAGCAAAAGGAGAAAGAGAATATTTGTGCTTTTTCTTAGCATAATGTAGACATAGGGGCCAGTGTCTCTCTGTGTTGTGGTGGTAGTTTTTTGTTCCCTCATTTAGTAATTTTAAAGCCACCTATCCAGTATACAGCTGAAAAGCAAAATTCAAGATAGTCATAGCCTGTATAGGGTGTCTTTTGAACCCACTGGCTACCATCAAAATAAATGCAATAGAAGTCTTAGCAAAATTTTTTTAATTGGTGGAACTGAGTGACTGAACCGTAGATACCTGCCCTTCAGTGTGGTGGATTAATTTGGGTAGGTGTGACCAAGTTGTTTTTGTTCCATGTCACTTGACGCTAGCTGAGGGACATACAGATAACATTCACTACTGCTCCATAGGATCATTTATGGGACGTGAATAGATAAGGAATTAGGGTAGCTGTGCTAGAGAGGAGAGGGAGTTTGAGCCACAGGACATATTAATATAGAAACCATATTTGATAAGTTTGGTCAGCCAGAAATACTGTTTCTGCGTCATCTCTGCAGCAGGAGTAATTTTTATGGGTATTTATGCTTCTGTTTTGTGTATTTCTAGGGCTGCTTCACTCAAGTTCAGGTGGAACTTAACTGAAAGTCTGCAGCAATCTTGGCCATTTGCTCATCCGGTGCCTCTGTGCAGATGAAAGTGACCTTCAGGTGTTGGTGTAGATCTGCTTGGTTTGCAGCGCCAGCTGCCATGATTCCTCTGACATTGCCGCTCTGTGGTTCATGCTGGGGCAGCAGTGCCAGTCATGTGTTAAGGAATTTGTCTTAAAAGTTCTTGAAATGAAACTTCGAGCTACTTTGTTCAGAGCCCTTCAGATAAAATTTGTGCTTTAATAATGGTTCTGGGGAACAGGCTGGAAATTGCAGAGTACTGAGATTCTGGGGAGCCCAGGTCTGGGAGAGGAAGGGGTATCACCAAATCTGCATCTTGCCCCATATAATTTCAAGCACAAGGTAGAGCTCTGGGAGACGGTGTAAAATAAATCATCTGGGTCAGGATGAGGATTTTTTTTCCAGCTGATGGTGGGGTTTGTCTATCATATGTCTTGAGGGCTCATGGGATTTGGGTTATTTATTTATTTATTTATTTATTTACATTACTTGTAAATTGATTGTGCTAGAACAACAAATGCCTACCTTTGACTGGAAAAAAGTACCTTTGCAGGTTGAAGTCATCAGTAGGTTAGGTTTCACCATTTGGTCCCCTTGTGCTGCTAGATTTGTAAATGAGCAAGAACTGGAGTAGAATTAGCAACAAAAAAACCCCCTCACTTTCATGGAGAATACTGATAGAGCATAAAAAGTGGGTTATGCCTTGTCTGCTTTTTCCTAGCAGAGCAGCTTTTGTGTATGGTTTTGACATAAAGTATGAAGGGATACTGAACCTTCTGGACTTTAGATAGGTTGTCCAACTCAAGGTATTCTCCAGCCCTTAAAACATATACAGAATTTCACATCCTAGTATAGGATGGGAAATCCTTACTTGGTATGCTGAAGAAGTTTTGACAATTAAATAATGACAATTAATTAAAATCCATGTACTGTATTGCAAATAGGAAGTGTGTTTGAAGAGGTTTCAGATGCTCAGATTGTCATCCCACCCAGAAGGGCACAGAGGAGAAGATGTGACTGGAATGCAGGCTGGGATATTAAAGGTTACTTCAGCGTTGACAGCAGGTGTGAGTGCTGGTTCTCATCAATATGTGTGCAACTATTATGCACACATATGTCAGCCTGTTTTATTTTCACTTATTTTGGGATGTGCAGTAAGTCTCTGACTTCTATGACAATTATTTGCATTACCTGCCAGTGGTGGTTAATTAACATTGCAATCATTTGAAGAAATCCATTCAGAGATTTTGTCTTTTGTGTCGTTATCTGCTCTTACCGGGAGTGTTCCTGCTGCCAGTGGAAGTACCAGTACTCTGTGATTTGTCCAGTAGAGGCCACTGTTTGAGTACATTTAGCAGTTCTATTCCTAGGAAGATGCTTGTGTTCCTGGTAGCTATTCATCCCGCCTGCTGGGTGATGGTGGACAGCAACTTCGTTTTTGTTGTTCTCCTCAGTCTCCTTAACCTCAGGTGATCCTGTGCTCACTGGCTTCGCATATTCTTGTGCTGACTGTAAATGATCTCAGAAGTTTCCTGTTATTCACGGCTCACTCCTGATGGTTTCTATACCCTTTTGTTCTCTTGCTTTGATTCCTTATGCAGTACTATCAAATGATTAAATGTTGAGAAATTGGGAACAGCTATTTTTTTCACAAACCTCTTCTGTGTTACCTGATGTCATGTTCTCTGTCCATCTCTACCATTCTTCTGATCTGCTGTCCTGTACTGTTCTGTGATCTTTCCTCTGCTTCTCCCTTGATTCTCTTGTGATCCTTTACTTATCTTTGGTCCCTTCCTTTTTGTGGGGTGACCCATTAGTTTTTTGCTGCTGGTTCCCATTTCCAGACCTGAATTTTGTTTGAGTTCACTTTGTGCTTGTGGCAGAATAGCTGTGTCTCATTGATCATTGTTCTTTTGACAGCCATGTGGTCACCCTTTATCATCACTGTACATTTTGCCTTCTTTTAGCAGAGCAGTTCCAAAACTTTTTTCTGCTCACACAACTAACTGCTTCTTTGCTTTGCCGTCTCCTAAATTGTTTTTCTCTCTGTGTGTGACCAGCACAGAAGATTGTCCCTTTGTTGCTGTTAACCCTCTTGACTGTGTCCTTGATCTTTTTTAATATGCTGCAAAATCTCTTGGTTTAATTTTTACATTAGGATGTCTCCATTCTGAGTCACCTTTCTGGCTGTAGTCTATACCTGGATCTGTTGGAGGTAGTCCAGAGCAACAACACTGCGTCTGCCTGTCCTGAATTCCTTCCCAGTCTAGCTGCTTTGTCTTTCTCCAGACTGCTGAAATGTGTGATGGTGTCTCCCACTGGTATTGTCTGACACTTTGCATCTTGCCTGGTATCAGGTTGTTTATGTAACAGACCTGCTGACTTCTGGAAGGAACTAGATGACCGTGTACTCTTTACTCTTTGTTCATTCTTGTATTCTCCTCTACTATGCTTCTGCCTCTGCTTCCTTCTGGTAAGTCATTCCATGCTGTTGTCCTGACACCAGTATACCCCAAAATGGAGCAGGTAATGTCTGCAAGGTGAGACTAGGGCTGTGTCCAAAGTATAGGATTTGTGCCCCACAGTGTCTATCAGCTATGTGTGGGAGATATGTTTCAAGCTAACTGTAAGCCTTTAATTTTTTTTTTGTAAGTTTTGATTTGGTTTTACTTCTTATTTGTAATGCAGGGATCTCTAATGGGAAATATCTTTGTGAAGGCAATACATGGGGATGTGAAAAGGAGGAAAAAGGAGATCCCTATGCATCTGCCTTACTATATTTGTGACATGTGAGCTCTACTCAAATGTTAATTAAATACCTTGTTAACTTTTTCTTTTCTTCCTGAAAAAAAAATAAATCCAAACCTTTGGTTGTGAGAAAATACAGAGAGTAGAGCATTTTAATTTTGAATACATATATTATCAACTTTGCTTCTAGGAAGCTTTGGGGGAATGAAACAGAATTACTTGTGAAAGAGTTTTGTGGTGTAATGGTATAAGGATACATGCAGAAAGTACCAAATTTATGCATAAATTAAATTGTTAAAGTTTGTGCTGTATGGCACCAAAGTCAGTTTTGCACTGTAAGTAAAGCGACCATACTAAAAACAACACTAGACACAAATCACTTGTGTTGAACCTAATTCTTCAGAAACCTTTGTTCTTTTCTTATTAAAAGACACCTGCAAACATATTAACTCATTTTTTAAGTCTCAGTGTTTTCTGACATATTGCTACAAATTTCTTGTGTCTTCACTTATTTCCCAGTGATTTAAAATAGCTCTTAATTTTTTTGTGGAAGCCTCATATAAACGATCATTCTCTATGTTTTTATACAGGTTGTAATGGAAACTTATTATAAATCCTCTTGCCACATACAGACTATTTTGCAGTTGGCATTTTCAAAGGAACTGAACATTACAAAAGTGAACTCACCTCATTAAAGACATTAATTTTGTATTACAGAATTTACTGTCTAACAAGACAAGTAGAACTTTTTGGCTTCTAATATGGAAGGACTGAGACAACAAGGTAGATTTGGTGTAGATGGAGGGGAAACTGGGTTTAGTTTTGTGTACTTGGTTTTGTACTCTATTTTCTATGTATTCTTTTTGTTCTTTAGTAGTCAGGTGTGTTGAAGTGGGTAAAGGCACAGCATTTCCCTTCAGACCACTCACTATCTGGCCTTTTAACCTTTTTCCATTCACATTCTATGGCATAATTTTGGGGTGAAATAATTCTCTGATCTCAATGTGGTGGTGGGCAATGTGCTAACTGGTTGCTTGTCTTGAAGTACTATCTCCTGTAGCTGGAAATGAAATGTACAGTCAGCTGAAGCCTGGGGTAAGCTAATGTAGAGGCACAGGGAGGACTCTTTACCATACAGACTTAAGGACGTGGCTTTAAGTACTGGGTATAGGGAGCCCACACTAGGAGAGAGCTTAATTCATTCCCAGTTCTGAGAACTTGAACAAGAAACACATGTGCTGACTCTGCTTTTGAGAAGTGAGCTTTTTCACTGCAACCTCTTTTGTGAGTGTGTTTAGAGGACAGGCTGGTGTCCCCACTAGGCAGTGTCAGCACACCAGTCTGCAGTGCTGAACAGGGGAAAGTCTCAGTTAATCCAAGTTTCAGTAAGAAATAGTCCTATGTGCATTTCTAAAATCATTTCAGTGGTTTAAAAAGTTTAAACTCCAAATATTGGCTAATAAGGCAAACTGAAATCATGAAAAACTTTTTAGACCCACTGAAAGCAGAACTTTGTAAATAAGCACTGCTAGACGTGCAGGTAGATGGACACTTCTGAGTAAGAGGCTCAAGTGATCACTTTTGAGGGTAATCTGTAGTAATTGTTCCAGGCCTGGTGTGCAGGACATCTGTGGTTAGTCCCTTTCATAAACTGCAGAAAACATGTTAAGTAGATGGAAGTAAAGAGACTATGGAAGAAGGGAAAGGTGAACTTCATGAACGAACTTCAGACGGATTGATTAATCTAAAGCCAGTAACTGTGCGGTAGTGTGAAACTCTAAAAAGATCGTGCTTAAACAGTTCAAACACCTGAAAGAGATTCACTGGCATTTAGTGATACTATTTGCCTTTGATGGAAGCCTAATATTAAATTTCAGCACTGTCAACTTAATTCTTTTGTCTTGCAGAAGTTATTTCTCTTAACTATCTGCTGTTAAAGTATCAACACACATAGATAATCTGGCCTGTAATAAGAGTATGTAGCCTGTCTTCTGCAAGTTTTTGCATAGTGTACTTCATGGGGTTTTTTGTCTCCTGACTTAAGTGTAAGACAACAAGTGTCTTGGCTGAACTGTGCACTTCTCACAAAACAGTTATTGAAGATGAAGATGCTGTGGTTGACTACAGTAACTCAAAAAGCTTGCCTAATACTTTGTTCTCTTCAAAATTATTTGCAGAAATGAAGGGCGTGTTTATATCCACATTTGTATATATACATCCTTATTCACATCATTCCTTAATGCTGTTAAAAATGCTAAAAAGCATCAGATTTTTGTGAGCTATTTTAGTGTGGTTTCAATTCTTTGCAGTTAGGTGATGTATTTTTAATGTAATACTCCCTTCTGAACCTCAGCCCCTGGCTTCTAGTATTTCTCTCCAAACTGTGACATGTTAAGCTCTTTTCTTAGAGAAGAACAGATTTGTCCTTTCTTTTCACTAGATGTCACTTGATTCCCAATGTCTTCTCAGTCTTTCTTGTGTTCACTGCTCTTCTCCTTAGACTCTGGCTTCTGATTGAAAACTGTTTATTGACAAACTGCTTTGTTAGCGCAGTAGTGCATCAATGAGCTATAGCATAATTTAAACATGTTCATAAGAACATTTTCATATCTGAGGTGCTTCTGTGGATAATTGAAATTAAAAAACCCTGCTGGTTTCTGGAAAGAGAAGAAGATTAAGGAGATGAGTTTGTTTTTAATGTTTTCAGTGTGAGGAAGATTAATATCCATCTTTGGAAGAGTGAAGGGAGGGCAAAAGGGGAAACTTGAACTACACAGTGTGTAAATTAAGTACTGTATGCTTCAGTTGGGAGATCAGGATTCTCTCCAGTTAGCTGCCAAGTATGGTATCAGCATGCCTATGAATATTTAAAATGAAAACTGTTGTGTTCTCCCTCTGCTAATTCCTCTTTCATTTTGGTGAAGATGATTGCTTCTTTTTCTGTATAACAGAACCCTTGTCAAATTAATCTAAACATGACTCTAGCTCTATGAGTACAGTTATATTGGATGCACAGAATGCATTATATATTTAGTATTCTAAATTCTTCCTCCCCCATGAAATGTGAGTAACATTTCATGTCTTTATGACCTTTACACTAAGGGATCCTTACTCATGAAAGCTTCCTGTTGACGCTAACTGGATTAGTAAGTCCACAGAACTGAGTTTATTATATTGTGTAGCCCCCAGGTTTTACTTTAGTCTTAAAAAGTAGGTTCTTGCTCTTGGCAAGAAGTCTCTACTTGGTATCCACAGTGGCCTGATTGGACTCTGAAAGGTCTGTATTGAGTTCTCTTTACTCTGTATGACTCTTGACCGGCTTTCCAGTGGAGCAGTTTAATGAAAAACTGGCATAGTCATATAAATCTCTTCTCTGTCAGAGAACTGCTGTTTTAATAGTTCCTTTGGATAAATAGTCCCTTAGAACCTGTAAAGGTTTGGAGTACTACTGAACATCATGTTCCTAGGTACTGCAAAATTACTTTGTTAAGTAAAGAAACATTTTGAAAAAACCAGGGATTCTGCAGCTATTCAAATTTGGTTTCTAAGGATGTGATTGCCAAAGAAATTCATCTTATTTTAAAAAACTAAAATTCTTATTTCTCTTGATGTCTGATTAAAAAAACATTGACTTGAAAGTTTTCTGTGGCTTTTGGGTCATATTTACTGAGGATATCACAAGCCTATTCATGCACAATTTTATGCATAATCAGGTATTACACATAGCATTTTCCAAGTAGCAGTGGGACAATGTTTATTTTGAATATTCAGTGTTAAGGTTTAAATGAACTGAAATGTTTCATGCAGTTTATGTACCATGTGTTATTCTCGTGGAGACTTACATTTTTACTGAATCATTTTCACTTAGTCAGTTGGGTAGTTTATTGACCCTTCTAGTTTTTTTCATCTGCTGGAGTTTCTTGTCTTAAATGTTTTTTATTTTAGTTTCAAACTGTAAAGGAAATTTTGATACAGATCTTTTTTTATCAAGAGTGTCTTCAGAAATGTTTAATTTAGTGTCTTTAACTAAACAAACACACAAAAATGCAGACTAGATTTCATCTTTTAAGTAAAAGGAAATGGAGACTTAATTTCAAAAACACCTGAGTTTGTTTACTTCTGAAATTGTGAGGGTTGCTGTTGTTTCCCAGGGCTTCATAGATGTTTAAGAGAAATAATCTTGGTGACTATTTTCAGAAATAATGACTTTTTGAAGCCTGTGCATTTTCAGCTGTGTGAAGGGCCCTGCCACCACAGGAGAAATTGTATTGAGACCTGTTTGAATGGCAAAAGAGTTACTGAGTGGAACTAGAGGGAAAATAATGGACTTTGTTTTCTTCTTTTCCATTTCCTAAGCTCTTTGTCCTTTGTAAGAGGTTGGGTATAGAAAAGGAGCTGGATTTGCATGTCAGTTCTAGGTAGTGGTATGAAAACCTCTTGAATTCCTGCTTTATGGGAAAGGGTTACATCTGAGATGTGATTCCAAGCTGCTGTCACTGATCTGGATGTTCTTAATGAGTTGCTCTGCAGGGTAAGTAGCTGTCCTGGATGAAAGGTCCTTCTGACCCAGTGCCTGCTCTCCAACTGAGGGCAGCACCATACCTCTAGTAAAGAGCATGTATGGTGTTGGCTTCTGGTTCTCAATGCTGAAAGAGAGCTAAGGTCCAGATCCAGGACACTCTAGGTGTGGAGTTACATAGGCACTGAATAGTAGCATTTTATCCTTCTTATCTATATTTGGAAATAATTTTGTTATTTTAAACAGCTGCTGGTTGTATAGGAATAAAATGTGATAACTTGCCTCAAGTGAACTTCATGGGAACTTGATGTTTTAGTGCCTAAAGAATTGCCGCTAACTTCAGGGCAAGACGAGCATAAATGCTTTGAAGTATAACAAATTGCCAGTCCTTATTTCCAGAAATATGAACAAAGTCCTCTTATTCCTTGTGGGCAGCCTATAGACCCTGTCTTTCACTGTCAACCAACTTTTGAAATCAAGGTGAAGTCTACAGCTGTCATATTGAATCACTGTGTGCAGTTTCCAGTATTGAACAAGGGGAAGGTGTTCCTGGTCTTGTGAAGTGAAACTTAATATGAATGGGGCTTCATAATGTGACTGAAGCTTCACAGGAGAACGCAAAGGCACTGGGCTGCCAAATTTCACTAGCATTGGCTGAGGGGGAGTCGTTAATGACACTGGGCAGCAGATGGTCTTAGAAGAGTTGTTAAGACACTGCAGATCGTACTGTAAATACGTGGGTGAATAGAACCAGGATGCTGACAGTTCACTCTCACAACTCTTCATGAGAAGGAAACTCGAGTGGAATTCAGTTGTTGCCAGAACATGAATGTCTTGGGATTTGGCAGTCTGCTGTGTATCTGGGAAGAGTTTTGCAACGTAGTAGTGGGATGGTAGTGGGTCGTGTAAAGTTCAAAACAGAAAGCATGATATGCCTAGTCAGCTTTGCTTGACCAGCACTGATCTTTAGACCTGAAGCTACTGATCCTGTGCAGTTTAGCTACAAGATCAGTACAGGAGTTAACTTCATTCTTCCGATTTTCATTGAATACAAGGGAGAATTAATTTATATTACAAATTAATGTGAATTGTTGAACCAGAAGAAAAACTATTACAGGAGAAAGTCCTTTCTTCCATACTACAAGCCTGGTGTTGACCTACTCTTCTGTTTTTCCTTCTCATGAAATACCTCCAGGCATTCCATCCAAACTAAAAAAGTACAGTTGTGGATTGAGGCTTTTCATTTTGATTTAACAGAGTAGAACACAAAAGCATTTCTTTTAAATCCTTTGCTAAATATTTGGCCTTTTTCTCCTCTCAGCCTGCTTACTAATGCAGCTTTTAGTAAGTATATCTTGAAGAAAATAAAGATATAAAGTATCCGAAGTGTCATTCACAACATGAAATACAGTATTTGGGAATTAAACAGATATATCAAAAGACAGTGATACATCTGTATTTTCTTTCTATTGTTAAAGCTTTGACTAAACTAAAACCCATGTTTTCTAGTACTTCTGTTTCCTAGTCTTCATAAATGCGGTATCTGAGAAGATCAGAAACATGGTTTGCTTGTCCATTGCATCTCATCAAAGTCAAATTATGAAGTCTAATTTCTGAAAGGAAAATATTTTAATAGTGGTAATTACTTTTCTGGTAAAGTATTGAGGCTGGAAACAACTGGATGATGTCAATTAAAATCCTCAGTTAACTTCTGTAAGGGAATAATAAAACAACAGTAGTAGTGAAATACCCTTTAGTTTGTGAACGCACATAAATCTTGCTATCATTGAATGACAGTAAGTATGGACCAGTTGGAAAATACCTCTAAGGGAGGTCTTTTAAATGTTCAGATTTGCCTTAATGACTTTATATAAAAGTCTGCTAAAAACCTCCTGCAATGAATATGGCCCTCAACAGTAATATTTATGTAGTGTAATTAGAGTCTTTGTTAGGGATCCCATTATTGTTCACAGTGTAATTAGACTTACAATCTAGTAAATGTGACATACTGCGATGTTCTGCTTTGTAAACATTATTGACTCCGTTTTAAGACTGAGATTGCCTCATACCAACAAATAAAAAAAAATCATGGCCTCATAAAACTTTCCAATTATTTAGATGAGCACTCTGTGGGTTCCTGATGCAAAGTTGAGACTGAACCAAGGTGAATATTGAGCACAGGTGCAGGCTTCAGTGCAGGTGACTTGCCAACCTCCTTTACACCTCAGCTGGCTGCTTAAATTTCACTAAGTTGCAGGGGGGAAGAGATGCAAATCTGAATAGCTTTTTAACATCATTAGGACAGTCATTTGTATCGTGTTTCTGCCTTATAGTTCGTGTTTCTACATAATAACAACCCGCTGTTGATTTGTTGGTAGTCCACTATAGCCATCTATATGAATTGATCAGTTTCTTTATCACTCATGGGAGCGTCTTAGTTTGGAAAGACAGGGTCTGCCAGGGAAAAGCCAGAGCTTCCCTTGGAATGGAGAATGTAAACTCCCTCCCTCTGAATTACTATAATTTTGAAATTAAGGGGCTTTCAGGCAAAGATATGGGAATAGGAATAACAGTTCCTTACTAGGAATATCAAAAATGTAGTAGTA
>VWZU01008019.1:416947-521335 GCA_013397095.1 Sterrhoptilus dennistouni
GGCAAACAAAGTAAAAAAGAAAAACCCTGACAGAGTCAGAACATGACCTGACTGGTTGACCTGTTGGTCAGGGTGTTGGAAGCACTCAGTCCAGTTAAGTCCTCCTGGAGTAACAGATGTAGTTCTGTTGGAATAGAGATGATCCTGTAGAAGGTTCCAGTGGCAGCAAGACAGGTCTGATCTTCCTTTGGGAATACAGTGGAAACAGGCTGTCCTGGTATCCTTAACCTCAGGTTTTATCCAGGTTGGAATGCTTGGCTCCTCCCACCGGGTGGAGCATCTCACAATGGGATGATGTAATGTTATCAGTCATGTGGTGAGACTTAGTGGCCCATTAACAGCAGATATGCCTCTGGATGGGTTGTGAAAGAGAGAAGAACAGTGCCTCACCTGGCTTTAACAGAAAGACAGCTGCCCCCTCCTTTCCCCCCCCCTAGAGTTTTATGATATGAAGAAAAACAGCTCTTCAACTGGTTTCAACAGATGGGAATAGAATACATACTGCATTGCAACCCAGGACAGGGAGGTAACTGAAACTGGGCTTGGCTAAAGAGTTCTTTTAGGGCTGAATTTAGGGGGTTTTTTTTGTAAATTGTGTTGTATCTTAAATTACCAAGAATTTGGATACTAAATTGTTTAAGCAGTAAGTGGAATGGCCCATTGCTAAAAATGAGGGATTATTTTATGTTTATTGTTAAAGACCTTTAGTACAACTGCTGTCTTGGTGTAACTACTTGTATCATTAATGTTTTTTCCACTCAAATAATGACATGATCTGCCCTTTTGAGATCTGTGTGTGCTACATGAATGGAGAGGACAGCCTGCTCTTCTTAGTCTGTAATAGCTCTTGTCCTTGCCTCCCTCTCTCTGCAGCAGTCTTTGTTAGTCAGAATATTGTACAGTTCTGGTAGTAATTTTTGCAGAGTACAAAATGAGTGTTCTCAGCAATGAGAACAGGTTCTAGAAAGGAGACTTTTTGGATGTAAACTTTGCTTTTCTTGGAATAATGAGATGCTTTCTGTGCTGCAACCACCGTACAAACAGTGCAAACACCAGATGCTGGTAAAGCATCTGTAGTCTGGGTAGCTTGCTCCAATTGCAGTCTCTCACTGTGAAAACTTTCCCACAGCTGTGCCAGCAAACATCGCAGACCTGAGAAACATAGAAGTGCTCAACTTTTTCAACAACCAGATTGAGGAGCTGCCTACACAGATAAGCAGCCTTCAGAAGCTCAAACACCTGAACCTTGGGTGCGTATCTTAATGCAGAACTTTAATGCTGGAATAGAGGTGTTATCAAATATTATCACAACTGAACCTGTAACTTATTTTTTGATAGCAAAGTTTCTTACTGAAAGTGGTTTTGAGGATAACCTGGGAATTCAGAGTTACAGCTTCAGAGTGTTCAGTTAAAGGATAAACAGAAACTTAAGTGATCAAGCACTTACTCTGGTATACTGATAACAATCATTTAAGGACAGCAGCAACTCGTATTCATTGAGTACTGTAGTCAAACTGAACAATTACTGACTTTTACTTCCCTAGCAACTGCCTCTTAATTCTGTGGTTACTGCATAAGAATCAAGCTCTGTTTCCTGTTCTCATTTGAAGAAAACATCCATGTTAATTTAGGACTTTAATTCCAAATTTTCAAATTTGGGTTTATAGACATTTCAGTTTATATTATACCTGTAAAAGCATGTATTAGATGTGGTGTGCATTTAGTTCAAAGAGCTAGTAGTGACTGAATTTGTGCCAGGGGTGCTTCAGTGTTCAGATTCTATATTCTGGTAGAGCTGGTGATACTTCATAATAACTACAGTTGCAGAGGGCTTTCTTGAATTATTAAGAAAACAAATGTGAAGCGTAACACCTTAAAATTAAATGGGCATATTAAAGTGTAACTATTTAGTAAAGCACTAGTAGGCGTAAGCTTTAGCATTATAGGCTTCTCATAGAATGAATGTTTGCATTTTATGAATTCCAACTTCTGAACAACTTAAACTGAGCATTTTTTACCCTTAAAAATACCAGGTGATTTTGGCTAGGCTTTGTGTATTCTGCTTTAGCACTTTTGTAAAGTGCTGATAATTGAATTGCATCTTGAACTGCTGGAATGCCAGTAAACGTTTTAATGATGATCTCTTTTCCCTGTTTGGTTTTTTTTTTTTTTTGGTCACACTAGATCTCTGGCATTCCTTAATATCTGTTTCAACCTCTGAATTGCTTTTCAGAGCAAAACTTAATCAGGATTCTTTGTACTTTGGGGGTTAGAACCATATTTTTGGAATGGCATATAGAGGTGTTGCAGCATATGAAAGACCACTGTTAATATATAGTTCAAATATTAGTCTGCGTTAATTAAAAAAATGTCATGCAAAAGACCACTTGGTGTTTGGAACAACAGACCTTCAGGCCTGGAACCACATTCGCCACATTCATGTATCGTGTGGCGTAAAATCTTAGAGATTAAATGCTCTCCCTTCTTCGTCTTCTCCTTACACATGGTCTTTTAAGCACAGGATTTACCACCCAGTCTTAGCTTTGCAAAATGGGTTCTGCTTTAGACGTCCTTGGAGTCAGTGATGAGGAAACTTTTTTGTTCTGCTAGGTTTTTTTAGGAGGCAGCCCAGAAATGCTCTTGTCATCTACAGTTCAGATGTTAGAGGGCTTCAGAAGAGCCCCTTAGGGGAGAAAGGAACCGTGAATAAGAGCAGAGATTATTTTTGGGAGAGTTTTGGCATGAAAGGGTCAAGTGGTGTGGAAAGATGGAAGATATACTGCTGCACATAAAGCTTAAAATGTAACATTTGGAAGGTAGGTGAGGCACAAGCTCAGTGTTTGAACTTCTTCAGGGATGAATAGTGCTGGGCAGCAACTTTGAGCTGGTTCTCTGTCTCTCCAAAGAGTAGATACCATTCTGCCTCTTGTCAGTAGAGAACATTCCTTCCCTTCCTCTTTCTTGGTAGCAAAAGGGAAGGCTGTTAGGGCAACTTGGTAAAAAACCCTTTTCACTAGTAGAAAATGAGCTGCTTTCTTTAGTCCTGTTTTGTATTAAGACCAGTTTTTAAAACAGTGACAATTCTGCAATAGCAATAGTGGAGAATGCCTTTCTGCATTTTAACTGATAATACTACAGCAGCAAGCTTAATTGTATGCCCATGATGGGACTTCTTACTGGGGATGAGGAGGAAGAAGGATTTTGTCTAGATTTAGCTACAGAGAGCTGATCCCAACAGTTTCTTGTTTTGTTGGAGCTGGCTTATGCAAAAAGAGTAAGGAAAGGTGAGGTTGTTTTCTGAGTTTGTGAAAGTAATAGTATATATGCTTCTGCTGTCTTTGCTCACATGGTTATACGGTCTTTTTTATTTTTGGTTGCACAACTTGGTCAGTACTTTGACTAGCGTTTTTATACTTTTAAGTGTCAGGTATTCATATATTCAAATAACATATGTTGACTTCAGTTGTGACTGTTGTTTTATTACTTTTGCATCAAAAGAGAATGAAATTCAGAATATGTTTAGAAACAACATCTGAAAGGTCATGTTTGTTTCCAGTCTTCACATAAGACCAAAATCCTGTTCGTGATAGTAGCTACCTGTATAGACTCTTTCTGAAGATGCTTCTCTTCTTTGTTCTGCTTTCAAACCTGGGTGACAACTGAAACCGGATCAATACACACCAGGTATATATTTTATGTGCATGCAATAGGGACAGTATGACTAAGAAGCTGGTAGATAGTTTTTTTTTGTGTTCATGTGATAAACAGCCATACACAAACAGTTCATACTCAGTAAGGTTCTGTGAAGATATCTCCAGCCAGCCCTGGACCTGCCTTCATTGTTGTAGCAGCAGTAGTGATTATCTGGATCACCCTGTTCAAGCTCTTTGAGGTCAGAGGAAAGTTGCCATTTTCTCTATCTTGTCTGCTCCAGGTTATCAGAGAAATCTCTTTGTTCTGTTACATGTCCTCATGTTGTTCTGGGTGTTACCAGTGGGAACTGCTGTCCTAAACCCTCTTAAGACTGGCTGATTGAGCTATATTTAGATTAAGCCTTATCAGTCACAGGACTGACATTTTATTTAGTTCATCCTCCATGTGCATCAATAGTTCTGTAGTGACACAGATTTGTTCTTAAGAAGAGGTTTGAGCAACAGTTATCAATGAACATAAATATCGTGCACTTGAAGTATTCCCCCTTGTGTTTGGTATCATGGTAAGGAGCTACATGGCAAAATGAAAAACGGTCAACGTGGTGTGCAAAAGGGTAATTTGTAGTTTAGCTAGAATTCATCTCCTGAGGACCAGCTTTCTCCATGGAACACTGTTAAAGCTGAGCGTGGCGTTGTGACACCTCTCTGCCCTGTGCTTTATGTTTTGGGTGTGGCTGCTGATTGATGTAACACTTGAGAGTGCATAAGTTTTGAGTATATTTATGGGAATGAGAGGTTATAAAAAGGTCTGTATTGCAAAAGACCTGCTCAGGATCTTGGAGCATCAAACTCTCTTCAATACAAGAGGAAGTCTTGGCATAGATTACATTTTTTTAAGGAAAAAAAGGAAAACAGCAAACAAAACCCTTGTGACCTGTATTATTCCTGTTAGGTGAAGTGAATGCTGATTTCATATTCTTTTTTTCTGTTTACTTACAGCATGAACAGGTTAAACACCTTGCCAAGAGGATTTGGCTCTTTACCAGCCCTAGAAGTTCTTGACTTGACTTACAACAACTTAAATGAAAATTCCCTACCAGGAAACTTCTTCTATCTGAGTAAGAAACTTTTCTAAAAACTTTACAAATCTTCAGGATATGGTGCTTTGTTCTCTGCAGTTGAAATTTGATGCAGACCAAAATGAAACAAATTTTTTCCCAATATTTACATTTTCCTTTAATATATCTGAATATTTCTACATAGCATAGCAATATTTAACATTGATATACTGTCATCTGACACCTTTGGACATGAGAAGACTTGCTTAGTAATGGTATATTAGTCCTCTTCTGAGTAATACTTCCTTGGGTCCCATACTCAGTTAAAACATCATGGAGGGAGTTGCCAGCCTCAGAGGAGAGTAAACTGTTTTGCAATACAACTTTGTTCGTTGAGTCTGAAAATAAACGTGTTCTTGGTGGTTCATTACTAAAACAGTTTTAACAGCGTGTGGGTGTTGAGGTGTCCAGTGCATTAAAACATATGCTAAGGTTACAAAGCTTGGCAGAGGAACAGTAGAGCTAAGCTGACCTTTGCATATGTTAAAAATATGTACCCAGAGAGTTGACAGGAAGGTATTGTAATGCATATGTGCAAAAGAGCTGCATTATGGTTGCCTAAGCAACTTGAATTCTGGCACTTTCTGGATTTCAGTGATTCTGCTTTTCCATGTACTGTGCTGAAGTGGCTTCAGGATCAGTGCAGTCAGTATCAAAGTGACAGGCGAGAGGAGAGAAGGAGTGCTGCTCTCTAAGGGGTGTTGTGATTGTAACCTGGCACAGGGAAATCTTTAAGTCAGCATTATTAAAAATGGTCACATTTAGTGAAATGAGAAGAGGAGGAGTGAACTACGTAAGACAAATGGGATCTCCTCTGGTGGGAAGGAGAAGTTTTGCTGATCTGACCACCTTCTCTCCTGCTGCACCTGACAGTTCTTTGTGAGTCTCCATTTTAATTCCTTTTTCCAGCTGTCATGTATGCTTGTTCAATAATAGCAAGCTGCATAGTTGTGCTGGGTCATCTTTTTTGATGAATTTCATTGAGATTTTGCATGAAAATTACAAATTATACCGTTTGATTCTTCTGTATTTCATTTCAGATCTCTTCCCCAGTGAGGTTTCTATAGAGCTTAACATAGTTGTATATTTGTTGAAAAAACTCAGAATTTTTAAAAATGTTTGTTTAGGATGCAAATTGATGTAATAAATAGGAATTGGGGGTTATAAAAAGTAATGACTGTATTCTGATATGTGAGCATTCAGGCTATTTGCCAGAATCTGCTAAAGTTTACTGTTGCAGAAACTGTTAATTGTGCTAGTCTCTTTGAATATAGATGTTTTCCTGAACTTACCAACAATATAATAAGCTAGTAAATCTAAGTTTGACCTGCTTGTTATTATTGTGAGCCCTGGGTATGTCAAAGGCTTTTCACCAAGTCAGGGTCATTAATCAAACCTGACTCCTTTTTATTGATTAGACCTCAAATGGTTGGGTTATATGCCACCCTGTTTATATATTGCTATTTAATTTGCAGCCACCCTTCGTGCACTCTATCTAAGTGACAACGATTTTGAAATCCTGCCGCCAGATATTGGGAAGCTCACAAAGTTGCAGATAGTAAGTAATTTATCTAAATTCTTGGAAAATCAATTCACTTTTGCAACACTTGTAGGAATAGAATCCAGTCAATTTGAGGAGTAGTAGGGTAGCTTTGCAGGAATAGACCACTACACCTGGAACTGTTTCTTGTTTACCAGAAGACACTTGTAAATAAGTTGGAAGAATTGAGCATTCAGGAGGAACCTGGGGGCAGAGGGAGTAGAGTTGTCTTTTGGGCTGCTTTATGGTAACTGAAAATCATTCTGACTGAATTTATATTTGCTCTTAGCTGAGTCTGAGAGACAATGACCTGGTATCACTGCCTAAAGAAATTGGTGAGCTCACCCAGCTTAAGGAATTGCATATCCAGGGAAATCGTCTGACTGTGCTGCCCCCAGAACTGGGTAAGATTATGGATGATCATTTATTTATTTGACTAATAATGATGATGATGGACTGTATTTCCTCTGAAATGATTATGCTTAAGTCATCGTATATGCTAATATTTACTTTCCTCTGAGAAAAACTCACTTTTTCCCTCCTCCTGGATATGCAGGAGGAGCCAAAAGATGACGTGTATTTGTTTTATAATTTTATTACATGTTGCATTTTTCTTGTGTATTAGTACACTTGACTGCCAATTTGTATATAGCACCTTATTATATATAATGTGTCATAAATACTACGTCAGCAAACCCATTCTAATCTCTCACTGGGTTTTGAGAACACTATTTAGATTAGCCAAAATTATATTAAACAAAAATGACAATAGCATAAGTGACTTCTTAGTGACTGTGCCTATACAAAGTGGAAGTTTGATCAATTAGAGTGCAATATAGCTAAATGAGAGGATTTTTTTGTTTTTCAATTTGATAACTTACCTTTCTTAGGGAGCTGACAGCTCTTTAACTTAAAGCAATGGAGCTGGTTGATATAATTTGAATCTGTGATACTGTACATTGGAATACAGTTATAGGTGGCTTCTCTCAACCTATGAAGTAAGAATTCTTCTTTGAAACTTAAGTATTGATTTTGCTGAATTTACATTGCAGTCCCCATTTTATGTGAGAGGCATGGTTCCTGTTTACTCCAAGCCAGAAATTGGTTTTTAATATTAAAATATTAAAAAATATTTTCACTGGGGGTAATGTAGTTGTGTCAATTACCTGTTTTTGAAACACCCTATTACACAGGATCTTTTCCTTGTTTCTTGTTACTGTGGACTGTTACATGGGAAAGCTTCTTTCTTTCTACTGGTACCTTCCACGTAATAGTTCCCAAAACTCAGAAGGATAGGGACAGAAGTTAGAATGATAAAGTAAAATCACTTGTTTCCAAAAGAAATTGCTTTCACCCATTGACCCTGTGTACTTTAATGTGACAGTCTGCAATGAATGCTTTTTGTTTCATAGAGCAACGTGCTTTTCTTCTGTGAACTGGGGAAGGTATTTGCTTTAATTCTTATTTGTTTGCCCACTATGGGGTTTTCTGACTTTTCCCTACGCCGCTAGTGGATGAAAGTTGCTCTCTTTTCTTCAGTTTCAGCTGTTTGTCTTGACACAGGTATACTTTCTTTAGGTTAGGGTCAAAGTCATATTTATTGATCAATTCTCTGAACAGCAACAACATTTCAGAAGCATGTAGTGTCTGTAAATGTACTTTTCTGTAGCTTTCTAAATTACAGCTTTCATGTTTTTTTCAGAACTGGAAGATGAATGGTGCACTGAGTCTGACCATCTTCTTTGACTAATTAAATATTGTAACATGCTGCTGCCTTATGAGCATAGCTGCAAATCCCTATTAAATGGTTTTACTATCAAAATCCATCCCAAATGGAAATGTTTGAAACAAAAGTCTCAATATTTATTTTATATTGACCTGTGAAATTCAGGATGGCCAAGGGAAAATTTTTCCTCTAAGCATTTCTTTGCATTTTAGAACAATATTGCAATCTGGTTAAAAAAAGGACTTGTAATTTTGCCCCTTTGATAAAGGTGAGGTTCACTGACACAGCTAAGTCCTTGTTACTTCTGTTCTTTATTACTCAAAAGGTATTTTGTAAATTCTACTTTTCATGTATTAATTGATCAGTGTTTCATTTTATGGTCTTACTCAAGATCCTTATTTGTGATCAGTTGCCATAATTTCTGTTGTGATCTATGCCATGGATAATGCTAGAACTATCTCAAATTTTTGGAACAGATTTAGGTGTATATTTCAAGAGAACTTTACACTGAGGCCTAGATTTGTAATTTGTGCCACTTGCAGGCATATTTACTGCGAATAACAATGTTCTGCTTGTTTATTAAACATCTGGGCACGCATGTAAGGAATGGAACACCAGACTAGGGTTTGGAAGGCATGTTTGAGATCAGGGAACAGGCCATAGGCAAGAGTGGATCTCAGCAGCTCTGTTTTCCATTCTGTAAACCAGGGCAGTTTAGAGCAGCACCCCACTGCAGATGATTTTAATGTCTGCCAGTGAAAGGTGGCATGAGAGGGTTACAACCTACTGCATGGACTGCTAATAGGCACCATCTGAGGGAGAATGAACTTTGTCTGCTGTCCGACTTCTCCCTCCTAAATTTTTAAAATTGAATTATAATGTACTCAGAACTATCCAAATACTTTTTGGTGTGTGTGTTGGATAAATAGCTTTTCAGTGAGTTGGTCCTATTTGCATTAATTGGAGCTGCTGCTGTTCCATTAAAAGTAAACAATCTTTTCTCTCTCATTATCACTTTCATAATTAAAGGTGCTGAAGGGTTTTGACTGGCTTAGTTCAGGCTCTGGTGGACAGCAGTGAGTCATTGGATATTTATTTACCATGGAGATGGGCACAGTTGAATGATGAGAAGGATGTATGTGTTACATTAAACTGTTTTTTAAAGGCAATGCAAATAAGTGCAGAAGACGGAATAAAGAATAGGGTGTGAAAAAGGCCACAGACAGGCCTCAGGGTCACAACTTTGGAGTGGAGATACCAATAAATAACCCCCTACAGTCAGCCTGTAACGTCACCTGATGTGGTTGAGTGTGGCAGTAGCACAGGACTGGGGGACATCACTATTATCCTCATTGTGTTTAGCAGAGAATACCTACTGCTAATTTAAGAAAAATATTCCTGCCCAGGAGGAAATGAGAGGACTGAAAGAGTGCACTGGTCCCTGAGTGAGGTGCTTTTCTGTAAATACAGTACATATGAGCAATGAACAGAGGAAATGGCCAGGAGTAGGTGGGTGGAATTTGCAGCTTGTTTTTATTTGTCTCTCAAAACCCCATTCATGAGAAATGGTGGTGGGCAGTCATATATAAACTTGAAAGAGGCGCTGGCATTTTTTTCCCTAGCATTTAAAAGGTTATGTGCTGCATTGCGAGACAAATAAATCATGATTCACTGCAACAACAGAGTTGCAGTCAGTTATATAAATTGCCAAGGAGGCACTAAATCTGTCACTTTGTGTGTTCTGACCATTTAACAATGAGAACGGATTGGAAAGAAAGTAGACTAGAAACAAGAACCATATAAAATGGTAGATGCAATTAGTCACATCAGTGATGGTCTTTTAAGCTCACTGTTTGTTCATCTGGTTGGACCCATATGTGCCAAAATAAAAGATTTTCTCAGGAGAATTGGGTGTGTAAGAGTAGTATATGGTGCAGAGTACTCACAAAGATGTAGCTAAATAACCACAGAGAGTGTAACTAGCTTATCTGTATATTTGCATTTTTGATGTGAAGACAAATGGTTTGATTTTTCAAGCCCAGATTCTAATGTTGCCTGTGTGCACTCTCCTGCTGCTAACACGTGTGCACACATGTAGTTTGGTCATGTTTATGGAAGAACATGTATATGTTCTTCCATGTATATGGAAGAACAATGATTTCTAAGGATACATTCCCAATTATCATCCTCCCTTTTTAAAATTGAATTTGGCATTAACAGCTAATAAGTTGCTGTTCAATACTGTTTTAGTTTATAAAATAATTTTCTAGGTAAAGAGAAACACTGTCAAAATTATAAAGTTAGCACAAAATGGAAAAGTGGAAAATTCAAGGCTTGTAAAAAAAAAAATCTTGATGAGGTAAGTAACCATGTTCCTTTTTAAGGAGCATGAAACTTTTTGTAAATTTAATGTGTATCAGATTAACCAAGTAATTCTTATATTTTTGTTTGTCTGTTTTGAACAGATAAATTACCTTCTGTGCATAAAGGATTTGCCTTAAATACAAAGTTCAAGGAATTGTGCCAAAAGCCTCAATATTTCTATCACAGGAAGGCCTTTTAAAATGCGGGCTTTTGAAATTACTCTAGAGTTTGTGAATTAATATTATATTACACAAAGTAATAGCTGCAGTTGTTTGTTCAAGTATATATTAACCCCAATAGCCATTTACTCAGGCAATTATAACAGACATGTGCAAACATAAGAATCACTTACTTTACAAAAGATATTTCTTTTCCAAATGTTGGAAACTTTCCACTAGTTGATGTAAATCCTGAATTTTTCTTATTTTAGTATAAACTGTCACTGCATCCTGCCTGTGTCACAGCACAGTGCTGCTCACACCTGCAATACAGGTCATTCTTTGGTGCTTGTTGGAATCCTGAACGCTGGAGTTTTTTGGACAACAGTTCTGAGCACTGGAACAACTAATTGATAACTTAGAAGTTCAAAAAAAAGACATGTTTCTAATTTTGTAACCAAGGTAAAAGTGGATAAACAAAATAACTTGTTTTCTGGGACTGCTGGTGTAGCAGTTATCAGTCAAAAAACAATAAAAAAACGTGTATGTAACAAGCTAGGTTATGGAGAGATTATTTATATGGAAAAGCTTCTCTGAAAATCTGTGCATATTCTAATTGCGTTTCTCATTTAAGGTTTAAGTTAAAAAAAGAAAAATAAAAAATCCAAAATCATACACCCTACATCCCACCACTTGTTATGTAGTTAGAAACCAGGCTGAATGCAAAGTACTTGATGGACACTGCTGTAATTCTTGCCAAACTTTCCAAGATTCAGATTTGATCTTGCATTAATTTTTAAAATATGCAAGTTTTGCATTCGCTTCTCAGATGACTGCAGTGTGTGTGGGGGTTCTCCTCATGTTGACTGTACTCTGATTATAAGTACCATCAACATAATAATGATGTTTCTGTCAGCAGATATTTCATCTGTTGTGTCAGAGCTAGAGTAGGTAAGAGTACTGTAATTAGAGCCAATCTGAGCAAATGTTGTATTTGTTGTTATATTTGGTTCATTTTGTGCATTTCATAGTACTTAAAAGTGGTTTCGCTCTTTTGAGCACTTGGCAACCTGTATTTGAATGGAACTTTCAAAGGTGCAGGGCAAAAGCAATACAGTGAGTCTTTTTTGAAGTAATTTTTTAAAATTAACTAGATTTTGGTCTGATAAGGGACCCTTCAAAGAGAGAATGCTCTGTTGAATTCCTGTGTAATTGAGAATCTCAGGGGAGTTTCTGATGCTGGAAAAAATGTGCAATATATTCCAAAATAAATTGGGATGCTGATCCTCTAAGCCTGTAATGCTTCCTGTGCCATTAAAGTGTCTTTGATGTTAAACTACTTTGACATCACGTTAATTTTCTTTGTTCCAAAACCCATCTGCTGCGTAGTGTTTTTCTTGGATTTCTTCACCGGGAACACTTAGCGGTGACTGTTGGTCTGCCCCTTGGGATCCCAGTCAGCACTGGACATTTGTTATGCAGAGCAGTGAAGGAAATGGTATTTCCAGCACAACATGCCACCTTTCAAAGAAAGAAATCAGTGAAATTTAGCAGTTCTTGTAGGTCTTCTAGTAAATGGTCTTGTTCTTACATAAGGAATGTGGGAGAAATTAATTTAATCAAGTTGTAAGTAATAAATAAATAATTTTAGAATATATTTTTGAAAATACATTTTGAAGTAGTTTCTTGGATTTTTGTTAAAATGCTCTTTATTCTGCCTTTCCTCTTAGCTACCAAGACAATGGCACTGGCTGGGCTGGTTGCCCTGGTACCTGAGAGCTGTGTGTGGTGGTGTTCAGTTGTTGAAACAGCCTGATTTGTCATGTCACAGTACAAGCCATTAGCAGAGTGTTGTTAGGTGAGGAGTACCGTGTGTGCTGCATTGAATAAGTTCCCGTTTTATAGCTTTCATATGTGGATGTTATTATTATTTACTCTTTCTATTAGTTGTCCTGGTAAGGTCTGGTTTGTTATTTATTGTGACGTTAGAAGTTTCCAGGGCTCTCCCCTTGTTCCCAGAGAGTTAACCTTTCCTCCTGTCACCTGAGTATGGAAGTATGAGTTTGCCCAGCCAGATAGGGCTATAATCTGTCTGTATTTAATACCTGGAGTGTCGTTTAAGGTGGTAATACACCATTTCAACCATCCTCTTCTTTCCCAGGGTTCATCTTCAGTCCTGACACATTCTGAAGTGTCAGACTTTCCATTATACTTTCGTATAGAGATTCTGGCTTTGATGCTGGAATTCTGTATAAACATCTCAGGACTACATTTACTTTGTTTTAAACTCTGTCCATGAAACATGCTAGAGGGTAAAATTCTCTTCCCATACAATTGTAATAGCTGTAGCTGAGGTGATACCAGTTTGCCCTGTAATGCTTCACATTTACTTCAAGGGTAAAGAATTGAAGATTTAGTTGGTCTGCTTTTATTTGATTTATTTCAGCTATGTTTCTCTTACTAAGAGTTGACACAAATGGAGTAGCTACTGTGGGATCATAGTATAATCAGACTATTTAGCCTGTCAAAGTAAAGAGTGAGGGAAGACTTTGCTGGTGGTCCTCACTCACTCCATGAGAAGAAAGCACAGGTGGTGTTTCTCCCTTGTAGATGGGCAAAGGGAGCGGCAGTGTTTTAGAACTAAGTCAGCTTAGTTCAGCGCAGAGGTAAAGAATGTATTTTGATGGTGATGAACCATTAGAACAAGACTCTACTGACAGTCTCCATCTCCTGATGTTTTTCTGTTTGAAACGTGTTTGGAAGCTCTTTGGGTATTGAACTGACACAGATCTACTGTTGTATGTATTCAGATCAATGCTAAAGTTGGGGTCTCATCTCTGAACTCATTATGGGAAATCATCATGTATGTCTAAGAAGATGTAAGAATAAGATGTGATGTTGCAAAACCTGTTTTAACTCCTTGAAAAGAATTGTAAAACTGAGGATGGACTTTGGCTTTAGTGTTTGGCTTTCAGATTGCTCCCCCAGCCTGCTCTTACCCTGGGGCTTCCTGTCTAACACTCACAGGGGAGATTGCAGGCATTCCCATCCCTGTGGTTAGGAAAGGAGCCAGGGGAAGACTTTCAGCCTATTTCTGTATAATGGATGCTCTAGAGTATCTCTTTTATTTATGTGTACTAAATCTGATTTCTTATTATCTGAGACTTGACAGGCTTGAACCTTTTCCCGTATTATGTAGAACCACCACAAATGCTATTTCAGGGTTCTCTGAAGTGCTGGTGACTTGAAGTGATACTGTTACACTTTCTTCAGTGTGAGGGTGTAGGAGTGAGAGGGCAGAAGTGTTGCTAGGATTGATCATTTGGAGGCATTTCAGTCTAGGTTTAGATTTACGAAACTTAGTTGTTCTCTCTTAGTGCATAGGATCTCATCAGTAAGCAAATTTGTAATTTTGACGTATACTATGAAGATATAGATTTGTTTATCATACTGAGTGTTTCTGTGAATATTTCTGCCAGTTCTGAAGAGATTGAGTCACACTGCACTTAGTTACAAGACTTTGTTCTTTGTTGTCTTACTGCTCCGGTATAAATACTGTTTAAATCTACTGTCTTCTGTTACTAATCCTTCAAAAGTGCTATGTCTTCAAAGCAGAGATGATCTTACTTGTTTATAGAAGTGGTATGAATTGCTGGTGCTTAAGATTGAGGTAAAAATCATTGGCTTTTGATAATATTTCATGGTATAGAAATGTGTATATATTTTTGGGTTTTCACATAGGTATTAAGACATCATTCACAATTAATCGCTTTGGTATCCTTTTTATGACATGATAGTCATTATATTTCTTCCAACCCCCACAGTTGAAAACAATCTCTCTCTATTGAGACAAAGCAAATGCCAGAAAAGTAATAAAAATTATAAGCCCTGTAGTGTAAAGGAAATCTAAAACAAGTCAGGACAGACATATTTTTACATACAACCTAAGTTTAAATTTAGTGCAGTGGATTGATCCCTTACTTAGCATTTAATAAAACAGGATTCAAAGGTATTTATATCTAAATAAATTACTAAAACTAATTTTGTTCCTCCTGTTATAGATATAACAGAGAGTAAGACCTTTGTGTTGTAAAGGGAAAGAATGTTTGAATTGCAGTCTCAAGAGGAATTGCTAAAAGGGATGTTACAGCTTGAGGACTCTCCTTGAGGTCAGTGAAGCAGAGTGTAGGCTGGGAGGTGAGTCAAAGCATCAACAGGACACAGATGTGAAACTCAACAGTACACAGGCTAAAAATTATATCCATTGATTTTAATGAAGCTCCACTAGGGATGAATTTAAACCATTACGAAGAAGCGTTGATCTGGCATTTTACAGCTCGGATCATGTTTCTTATGCTGAATGCCAATGTTCAGTTCTCAAATGTCAGAGTTGTTTAATTACTTAATTTCACCTTTTAATTTTTGAAACTATTTAAAGTGTTGCCAGGGGGCATTCACGTGAAAAGGACAAGCCAGGTTTGTGCTCATTCTGTTTCCTTTTGTATGTATTGAAGTAATGCCTATGTACACTAGTCATACCTTACTATACTTCCAATGTACATCTGTTGGGTAAATATTACACACTTTGTCTGTCATACATCACAAGAGGATGAGGGGCTTGTAGCTGTATATGTAAGGGGTGCTTGCAGGCTAGGTCTGATGGACAGGAAAAGCCTGGGAGGTCTGAAGACACCCTTGGCCAATTTGATGGGTAGTATTATTACTGGCTTTGACACCCTCTGCAAACACAACTGTGGGAGGCAGCATTTTCTATTTATGAGCTCTTTTCTGACCTTTGGAGGAATTTGAGCAAAACATGAATGTTCACACAAACCACTTTTTATTTCAACAGCACTGCAGGAAAATAACAAGAAACATTAATAATGGTCATGTCTTAGCTCAAGTGCAGGGTAGATCCATGGAGACAGGAAAGCGTAGCTGTCTTTTTGTCATTTAAATGTCTCCCAGGATGAGGTGTGCTCACTGTCATATGAGGTGGCCCTTCTGCCCACCCATGGCTGTAGAAGTTCTGAGTTTAGAAGTGATAAATGGTATTTTTTGTTAACGGATGACCTAACTTAGAACACATTATAATTAAAAATATGCACAGTTCGATTTTGCACTTGAGTTTTCGAGAGTTTTGGTGTAGATCTGTTTACTGTAGCTCCCAGGGGGCAGCTAATGAGAGATTTGGGCAGTAGGCTGTTTTCGGGTCTGTACAGCTTAGTACTTGGGCATTAGGAGCAATTTCGTTTCAAGGTGGGGTAAGCAAAGAAGTTAAATCACAGGGATCCAATCAAACTTAAGGGTTCAAGATCATCTTTAGATACAATGAGTGCTGAGACAGAAATAAAAATGCCGAGATCAGACATTTCTAAGACCACACAGATGGCTCCTCTTAGAACGCTTTTGGTCATTCTGTGCAGGTCATCCACAGCAGTCAGCTGTTAGATCTCTGCTCTTCCCTTTTGCAAATTCTGTTCTCTTTTCAGTGTCTGCTTGCTGGTAGCAGCTGTGTCTGCTTTGCAGTCTTCCTACTTGGAAATCTATATTTACTCAAGATAGAGTAAAAAAAGTACCCATTGCACTTAGAAGGTTCTTTAAGCCTGTTAAACCTGGATTCTGGGGTGCATAGTTTTGATGATTTATTGGAATAATTTTAAAAGCACTCAAAAATAATTTGAATAACACTTCTGTCCTTTAGGAAAGGGACTGTGCTGACTAGCCTTGAGGATGGCCTGTTCCTCTTTGCTTACCAGAGGCATATGACTGTGATGCATTTTGGTGGAGCTGATCTCTTTCAGAAAGACAAAATAGCAAGAACTTTAAGTCTATAATGAAGAAATACACTTTTAGTGAAATTATTATGCCAAATTACAGAAATGGTAAATATTTTTTAATAGGTAGATGTCCGTAGTAAGAATAAAACGGCAATGACCAATGCAGTCTCCTATCCTAATATATTTTGTGATTGAATCTTCAGTGCTGGAGTGTTACTAGAGGTAATTCTGTATTTTGTTTACTAAAAGTATCTGAGGGATTTGTTGTGATCGAGCAGTATATAAATTTCCAAAAGCTCTGAGGACAGTGTTCTGGTGATGCTGTTGTTAGACAATATCCTTGAAGGTGCATCTGCTGTGGCTTTTTCCCTGGCTCTAGTGCTGCAGGGGTGGAATAACAGCATTTCCTAACATGGTGCTGCCATAAAAAAATCACCCAGGCAAGGAGACTTTTGGAGTTGGGAGACAGGGACACGTGAGAGGTGTTGGGTTGCTCAGTGCTCCTGTGGCGAGCCTGGTGCCACAGCCATGGCTCCAGACAAGTGGGATCATCTCTTCCGCACTGCTGGATTTGTCTTCTGCACTGCAGCAGAAGGGTCCACGCAGTGCTCCTGTGTGTTTGGCACATACTATTCCTGAGATGTTACTGAGACTTTGGCCTTGTGCTTGGGACTCCTGGATGTCCTGCAGCCAGAGTAGAATTAGGTTGATTAATGGATTTTTTGCTGTAAGCGCAGAAAGGATGCCAGGATCTGGCCCCAAGGACCATACGGTGATGGAGGAGAGACATGTTTCCCTTCTGTCACATTTTTAATTATGGGCCTTCTTTGTGCTCAAATGGCTTGCCTTGTGTCAGGAAGGTTAGACTCCATTTCTTACTTAATTCTGGTGAGGTGGGGCACTCTCCCTGTAACTTCTTTTCCTGCTTATTTTTCTGCCTATTTCTGTCCTTCACTTCCAGATGGAAATTTTGATATCCAACAGGGATGTTTTTAAAGCACTGGTTCCCCTGTCCTTTCTGTCCTGTCCTAGGGCAGCCCTCCTTTATTCACCTGTGAGAACTTGGTGCTTGCCATGAGGACAGACAAGTCGTTCCTTTTGTCACTACCACACTTGATTAAATTCTTCCCTTAAAATCCCTAGGCTCTCACTCCAGCTCTAGGTGGCCAGTGGGATGGGCTGCCAGCTGCTGCTGGCAGGGCTCCCAGAAGGACGTCCTGGGCAGGGAGGGATGGATTTTGGTGCAATTGCTGTACTTTTGTGTGCCCCAGTTTCCTCTGTAATTAGATTAATTAAGGCCTCTGCTTACCTCTGAAGGTGAAAAGAAATATTTGTACCTGCCTCCAGTTGTTTTGAGAAAAAAGAGAAGACAGAGGAAAATAAAGCTATTATATTGGCATGGGGGCTACAGGTTATTCTGCTTGAGAGGTCTTGGTTTTGCTGTAAGATTCCTTTGGCCATAGTAGAGTAGTAATTATTACAATTAATTACATTTAAATGGGCCATGTATTTGAATTAGAAGTGGGCACACTGTACTGTGGGAATGGAAACATGCAGCAGCCTTCCCTGGATGGTAATTTTCTGACACAACAAGAGGATTCAGCTGGGATCCCAAATATTGAGATTTTGGGCAGATGTGACTTACTCCTGTAAGCAGCATTGATCTATGATGGGGCCAAGCTTGCTTCCCCAAATTTAACTGGTTGTATTAGTAGTACACAGATTGATCATTTTATCTTGATGCTCCACCTACAGAGTGCTTGCAATGTTGGTAGTTTCAGAGGGCAACGTACAGGATTTTTTGTGGGTAATAAAATGGGAAATCCAATTTGCAATTGCAAAGCAAGCCCCTGAGTGATACATGATCTTCCCAGCAGCCCTGGTCAGAGGGTTAGGGCTAATCGCCGCTCTGGCCGCCTTCCCCAGCAGCTTCCACGTGAGATCTGGATGGCGAGAGCGCCAGCCTATGCATTCAGCCAGCACAGATTTAGACACACTGCTTTCTAGCTTATTAGGTCCTCTTTGTCACAGTACTTAATCCTTTTTCCTGATCCTTGTTAGAACAGGGCTGCCGAGTCCTTTAATAAAGCAGACGAGGCGCACTGGAGCGTGCGGCGGCCGCCTGACTGACGGCTGTGGGGGCTGCTCCTGCCGCTGCGGGCTCCGACCAGCCTGCACAGACAGCTGGCAGATGAGCTTGTTAAGGTAACGGTGACTCTGTGATAGGTTGGTATGATATGCTTGGCATCTTTTCACACCATATAATGGGCTGTCTTTAATTGTGTTAACCCCTTTTACAGAGAGGAATACGCCAAGGATTAGCTGTCCTGCAGAATGTGTAGCCGAAGCGAGCAGTGAGCACAGGGCTTGCAGCAGCTCCCCTTGCCTGCACTTGCACAGCCCCCTTCATTTTGGAAAGCTGTGGTGTTAGGTTGATGTCAGATTTCACCAGCAGCTAGGTTCAGTCTTCAAAATGCTGTAAATATTTTTTGTTTTGTTCCTCATAGTTAAAGGTTATTTTATCTTACTGTGGTTTCATTATTGTTGATTTGTGGGGGAAGGGTAGGCCTTTCTTCATTGTAAAATTCACAAAAATAAACTGAAAATGTGCCACAGATTTTTTAATATATAGAACACAAGAAAATATTTCAATGGCTAGACTGTCCTGGAATTGCCCTTTGGATCCATTGTCATGAGGAGTTTCAGTGGAGCATGTGCTGATTTTGGGCTTGGGTGGTAAACTTTGACAAAATGAACAAAAAAAACTCAAGCAAGCCCATGATAGATCTCTTACATCTTCCGTCAACAGAATAGGTTAAAGTGCCATGTTACAAGAATGGAGCTGTCTGTCTCCTTTTGTATATGTCACTCTAACCACAGATCACAGCAGGATCTTGGTGCAGACGTCATGCTGGGAATACAAAAAGCCCCTGGGGCAGGGACTGGGGGAATGCTTTGCAATGCCAAGCTTCAGCAGAGCAGGCTTCTACCAGAGCATCATTCTCCTTTCATTCCTGCAGATCATAGTGGAGATAGTGAACAGATGCATTATCAAGTCACACTTAAAACTAATTTAATAAATAAGTGGACAGAGTTCAACCCTGCTTTGCAGTGTGTAGTAGCACTGAAGCAGGGTGGAACTGCATCCATCATGGTGGGAACTACTATGTCTTTCTATTCCTCTTTGATAAGACTGAAATATTTGCTTTTATTATGGTCGCACTCTCTGAAATGAATAAAAGGTTTTTGCATTCACAGCAAGGTATTTCTTTCAAATTTTTAATGTTTCACATATTTTTCATGTGATATTTTGTTTAATCTCTTTCAGGTAATTTGGATTTGACTGGTCAAAAACAAGTCTTCAAAGCAGAGAACAATCCCTGGGTTACCCCTATTGCTGATCAGTTCCAGCTGGGAGTATCTCATGTTTTTGAATACATTCGTTCAGAAACATATAAATAGTAAGTATAACATTATATATTGTAGCTGTGTTACTTGGTTTTTTCCCTGTGGTGTTTTGGGCAAAGTGTTACCAGCTACACAGATCTTTCATAATACAAATGCAGTAACTTGGTGTTGAGGACAAATATGCAAGCCTGTAGATTTATATTAAGGAATTTTGCCAAGAAGAAAGTAACCATCATGTAGACAAGTTAAGAAAGCACAAAGACTGTTTGATACTGTCCTGCCTTTTTTTTTGTTTATTTCTAAGAGCTGTTATGCAACATGAGAGATGTAAAAGAACAAGCATTACAATTCTTTTGAGAAGTACTAATTTTCAGTATGTTCGGTACAGCTTTACAGATTGAAATAAATATTTGTTAATGTTTTTGGATGCAGGTTGTTATGTTTTGAGAGATATCCAGACTTCAAACCTGGTTTGATGTGGACTAATTTGCAAAAGTCTGCCACCATAATAATTCAAATACAAGTATTAGTGTTTTCTTCAAAGTGTAAATATGCATGCTGCACTTCTCCATTTTATTGCAAGATTCCAAGTAGAGATGTTGACCACTGGTTTAGGAAATAATATCCTTAATCATTCCCTTAATTGTAATATTTGTTTTAAGTAAAGATCTCCATGTTATTCTTTAGATGAGAAGTTATTTTTCAGTGTCTAGCAACAATCTTGATGCTGTCTCCCTAGGAGCAGTGGGTAGTACAACACAACAGTACAACCTGGATTGGAAAGTTAATTTTTGCATTTTGCCTTTATTTTAAAACTGTATTTTAATAATTCAGAAGCATTTCTGACAACCTTTTATATAGTTGCTGTCTGAACAAAATTACCAGAGAAGAGTATTCACAAATGACAATTGTGGGATTCCAATTAAGTAACTGAAATGCGAATTTCTATACGAAACTAAATGACCCCACAATGGCTTTTCTAGGCTATTGTTCTTCATTTACAGAATTTTAAATGAAAAGAATCACAGATGGGAGAGTGGTTGCAAGAGTTGCGTGTCTCAGAAGGGTGCTGATATTTATGCTGTAATTCGTGTTCTCAAGACAGATTTATTCATAGATTTAAGTAGGCTGCAACACCCTTCTTGCAGTAGTACTCTGTACTACAGACATGGTGTAGGGAAGCAGCTGCCTATCTCCTTGGACCATCCCTCCCCACATGCAGCATTATGTATCTGCATCTAGGTTTCTTGATCATGTTTTGTAATTTTGTTTTATATTGACAATTTTACATTCCTGTTTGCTGAGCAGTATAGGTTAGGGACCCTCATGCACTTCTCTCAGGGACCACTTTAGGTATCATGAAGACAGCAAAATTTTAAGGACTGAAGTGCAGTTTTGAGAATTTGACCCATATTTGGTTTGTGGGGAAGGGGGTGGGTGGGGAAGTTGTTATTATGTACCCATAATTTGAAAAAAAATTAAACGTGTAACTCTGGGTATATTAAACTGCTCTGGGAACTTCCACTGTGTAATCAAAATTGATGAGAAGGTTTTGTAATTCATCAGTTAGCTCAGCTGTTATTCTTTGTTCTAAGTTAGCCATATTATGTCTGTTGTCTTACTCTTTGCTAAGTGTAGCAGTGTCTTATTGGTTAATGGGCCAATTTTGATTTTGTCCAAAATAAATAACTGAAACCTGGAGAGTTAACAGTGTAAGCAGAATCAGACTCTGGTCGTTAATAGGGAGAAAAATCAAAATCAAATAATCTTTTTGTGGCTCATTCATGGTTTCTACTTTGATCTTAGAAACTTATTAATGTGTCATAATTTTCAAAGTTTAATGATGAAAACCAAATGCATGGAGATGTTAATAATTAGGTGTCAATTTTAGATTTTCAGCATATGACCATTTTATATTTAAATAATTAATTAAAAGTATCAGTAAATTCGTTAGAAAACCAGTAGTAGCTTTTTTTGAGTCTTGATTTTTCGAGTTTCCCCTGCTAAAAAGGAAGTTCATGGATTTTCCTACTGGAAAACATTGTTCTTTTATTTCCAGTTTCCTCCAAATGTGTGATTGAGAATTACTGGGATGCCATATCCTAAAGATGTTCCTCTGTTTGCATTTGGTTTTAGGAGTTAAAACTCAAAAGCAGTGGCGTGGTCTGGGTAGCAGGTCTGGTAGCATTGTTGTGCACAAAAGCAGATAAGCTGTACACTCAGAAGAAATTAAATTTTTTTTCTGGTGGAATTTTGATCCTTTCCTGCTAGTGACTCTACAGCTTCTTCAACTGCCTTTTTCTTTCAGAGCCTCTGAACTGATAGTGTCTTTTTTTCTATTCAGCAAATTACAAGGTTGATATGTGAAATTAGAATTTTTCCCTCTGGGTATCTAAATAAGAAAAGACTTTCTTATTTAGTTCTGGAGGTTTTATGTTTTATTGCTCATTCGGCCAAAATAAAATTTCTGACACTTGATAGATCCAGACATCTTAACTTTTACTGTGAGGCAAAGCAGTACAGTTAAATGAATGACTGGATAGGATGCTGCTTAGCTAATCTGACTTGTAAGACTGAGAAGATAGAACATACATCAGCAGCTGACCATCAGACCAGTAAGTTTGCTTTCAGGTGCTGGAAGATGTAGACTTATAAAGCAGAACTGTGCATCTGTATGGTAGATGAATTTTGAACTTGAGAGACAGAAACATTTGTTTTCCTATGCCCGTTGTTTCTGCTAGCTGACTGGAAATACTGAGTTACCTTTTTTTACCAGTTTAATACTGTCTAGACTACTTGAGACAGTGAGGGTAGGCTCATACAATCACAAGTGCCAGGTTTCAGGGGCTCGCCAAGTTATATTTTCACTAAGGGGGTTATGCTAAAACATTTTATTTTGTGTTTGCAATGGGTAGAACTTTGTTTGCTCAGTGGCTGTTAACTTAGCCAGAAAGCAATAACTCAGTAAGTCCTGGCCATGCACTCACTTGCAGTCATGTAAATAAACCTTGAGGTTTCTGCTGATGACTGGCACAAGCCATCACTGCAGTCAGTGTCAGGGATCTCCATTCAGATTCTGTGAGGTTGAGCTGCTTTTGGGAAGCAGCTACCAAATAGATCACAAACCTCTTCTTTCCTTTGTGAAATGTACTGGCTGTTTCAAGCATATTTAGTGAAAAATTACATCCCATTTTTAGCCTTGTCTTGGGATATTCATGCTCTAGTGATTAATTGATAAGTAGGGATGACACCCATGAGGGATGATTATGTCTAAAGATAAAATGTCATTTGTCTTGCATACTTTTACATTTCCACACTCCTGTTTTACATGGTAATCACGCTCCAAGTATAAAACTGGAATTGCACTTTACTTCAGAAGCATGTTAACCAGTGAGACCCTCAGATCAGCTCTTCTTACTTTGTAGCTTCTTTCATTTCCTTTAATTTCCTTACCTTTCATGAGAAATGGTGCTTGGTGATTTAACCCTAATTTTTCAAGGAAGACTTGGGCTGACGAAAAGATGGGCCATATATATTGTGCTGGAAAATGTGTGTGGAGGGGCTCTTAATTCTTAACAGGAAATTCAGCAGCTCTTGGCACTTTGCTAGCTTTTGTTGGCTAAAATACGCCCACTGCACGTATCATCTTGTGACAGCATCGTTTGGAAATAGGTCAGTTTGCCAAGTATATAATGATTCTTAATCTCTCACTGCTGTGTAACTTTCTGAAACTTTAGTAAGCTGAATGTTGGCTTTGATTCTGTATATACTCAGGAGCTGCCATTAAACTCTCCATCTGATGTCACAATAGTTGAAAAGCAGTTGAAGAACTTCCTTAAACAGTGAAGGATAATGGCAACCTTGTTTCCTCAAAGGGCTTAACTAAATGTTTTATTTTTTATTCATGCCTTTAGTCAACTTTCAGAGTGACCTTTGTGTTGTAAGCATATTCTCAGAGGATCTTCTCTGTCTAGGATACTGACAAAGAGATGATGTATTGTGTGATTTAGTGGTCACAATGTACTTAGGTAAGCGCAGACAGACTTCAATGTTTGAAAGAAAACAATGAATTAAGCTCCTATGAAGAACAAAATTCTATGATGTTCCTTAGTATTTATGTAAGATAATTAGGTATCAGTGGGTGAATTTGGTTGCTGGCATTTAAAGTTAGTCCAGAAAGCTGCTCTTTGGATACATTTCTGGAATTATTCATGTGCTCTTGATCCATCTTCGTGTGGATCCTGTTCTTTGCATGTTTGTAACAGAAAGAACAGTGATTTTGATTTTATCACAGCACAGTCTATTACAGACATCAATACCTGGCAGTGTAATTCCAGCTAAAACAAAAGAAATTGCTGGGTCCTGAGTGCATTTTTAAACTGTCCTTAAACCCAGCAGTCCCCTTTTAATACTTTATCTAATGATTGTCGTCTCCCTGTTTGACCTCCATATTCCAGTGAGGCAAAATTGCGATAAACAGTCACACCATTTTTAAATCTCTAGAAAGAAGGTTTTCCCCACAAGGCAGTCAATTTGGAGTCAAGAGGCTCAACAAGATGTTTTGTGAAAGGAAGTAAGTTGCACTTCACACATTTCCATCAGGGAAGGCAGTAGAAGAGCAAGCCTTTTTCAAGACTGACACATGAACTCTTAGTGGAGGAAATGGTTTGACAAATGCACTGCTGAGCATATATCGCTTGGCAGCATTGGAACATAGGTTTGCCTGGGCAGGTTGATCTGTGCTAAGCGTTGTAATTGAAAACCCCATTTAATCAGCAGGGACAGTGTGGAAAAATCCATTCTTGATTCAGCCCTCTGTGTGGACACAATCTCCCCAGCTTCTTGGGAATGAGCTGTTGTGCTGAACTCCACTATTATGCAGCAGGGCAACAGACACAGGTCATGAAGGAACAGATTCCTCTTCTGGGTTACATTCATGAAGACTATTTCAGGATTTATTTTTAACAACTCAAGGAGACTGGTAAGATACTCAGAGTAGTCCACTAGAATATAAATAGTATCTTGAAATAACTAGTGATCTTATTCCACAGTTGTTAAGCCTGTTTAAGTTAAGTCAGGCTTTGTGGTTAGTACTGTCCAATGATGTAAAGATAATAATCAGTAAAACCACCTATTAAAGAGTGGAAAAGAGGTCAATTAAGTAAAAAATCCCCATGTTGGTTCTTGGGAAGCACGTTGTGAAACTGGGAATTGCCAGCAGTTCATATGGAGGCATCATCACGTTGATCTGATATGAAGGGAGATAGTTCTGAAATGATGTTACTTGTGCAGCACAGTCTAGGACCTCCAAGAATCTGATTTTTTTATGCTAGCACAAAAAGCAGGAGTATTTAAATTATTTTTGCTGATGGTGCAAAGCTAGCAACATAGAAAAGAATCAGCATGCCACACAGTAAGAATTAGCAAACAAAGAGAAAGGCTGAGGTGTATTAGTTACAGGCAAGCCACTGATGTGATATGCTGGAGTGAGAGAGAGAGAAAGATAAACACAATCCCCAGAGCTTGGCTAAAAGAGTGGAAATTTTCCAGTACAGAAAAGGAAGTATTTCGCAGTTGTGGTCATTATGTTCATGAAAGGTGAATGCAGGCAGAACAGGCAAGGTGTGGAAATATAGTAGGATAGTGAAATGGATGAAGAAAGAAGAGGAAATTTAAAAGGTATTTGATTTATTAAGCAAAGTCAAACCTAGTAACAGAGGTCATGGCTGTCATTGGAAGGGAGAGGGGGAGGAAGAAACTTCATTTAAGGCATAAAAAAATGGTGGACATAGGAACAAATATAAGCTGGTCAGGTGTATAGGAGAAGGAAGGTCTCTATTAAGGGAGCAAGGTAATAAATAATCCTCTGATAGAAATAGTCTTCCAACAGAAGAAATGAAGGCCAAAGTTTTGTTTCAGTGAGCACTGATCAGTTGAGCAGGAGTACATGACAAGATTACTTGTGGCAGAGGACAGTGTGTATGTGATGTAGGCAGACATTGCATTCACATCTCCTGATATTTGAGTGAAAAACTTCGATGACACCCCCATATATATTAAGATAACTGCACAGTTCCACTAACATTAAAGGAGGCAAGGCTCTATTTTGTGTTATTATGAAGAAGAATAATTATGCATATTCCTCCATTTAATAACCTGCTTAAATAAACATGTATGGCAGTTTTGTGCAGTAGTTTATAATTACTAATTTTTTTTCATAATCTAAGAATTGTTATCATATCAGTAATATATTCATTAGGAAAAAATCACTTGCAGTTATGAAAATCTTACTAACTTTTTTTTTTTTTTTTTTTGCACTTAGGCTGTAGAGATACCTAGAGGGAATGCTTTTCTTTGGCTGTCTCTAAGTAAAGTTAAATTACCCGGTCATTGTCTGATCTTGTGGTGGTACCAAAATGAACTGGGCACAGTTGATTTCAGATGTAATTTCAAATGGTTAGTATTCTGTACTTTTTGGAGGAATAAAGATCATATAGAAAAACACAGACCAATTGCTTGAAACATCTATAGATCCAATTCAGCAGAGCTCAGTCAGACACTTTAATTGTTTGTATGATCCACAGAAGTCAGTAAAGATTTAAAAACTTGGATAGTGTGAGTCTACCCTGGCTTGCTAAAAAAGGCCACAATAAATGCCATTTACCTTCTTTATTTTTCTTTGCTTTCGTCTCTAGTATTCTTTGGTAGTTTGTGCATGTAGTGGTTTAACCTCAGACAGCAATTTAGAAGCACACAGCTGTTCACTCCTTCCCCTACACCCATGGGATGGAGAGGAGAATCTGGAAATGAAAATGCTTGAGTTAAGAGCAGTTCAGTAATTGAAACAAAGTACATATAATAATACTACTGATATTAAAATACAATAATAATAATAGTAATGAAAAAAAGAGATAAATACACCAACAGGTGTTCCACAATACAATGCTCACTACCCACTGACCAAGGCCAAGCCCATCCCTGAGCAGCAATCAGTTCCTCCTGGCCAATTCCTCCCAGTTTCTACACTGGACATGATGTTCATGTGGAATATCCCTTTGGCCAGGTTGGTCAGCTGTCCCAGATGTGTTTCCCCACCTTTCCCAGATTCTTGTGCAGCTCCCCACTTTCAGAGCATGAGGCACTGAAAAGTCCTTGGCTCAGTGCAGGCACTGCTCACCAACAACCAAACCATCAGTGTGTTATCAACATTATTCTTATCCGGCATCCAAAACACTGCACTGTACCGGGTACTAAGGAGAAAATTAACTATACCCCAGACAAAACCAGGACAATGGGATAGAAGACTTCATGCATTACTTTTCTCTTAGATGCAGCTCTACAAATATTTCTAGAACCAGTATTCTCACTGTTCCTAGAGGAATTGCTCATGTTCATACACACCATTAGTGAGGACTTCTTTTCCCTTCTCATTTACACTCTGTGATTGTCCTGGGCCTGTACAAGAAATAAGCCTGACATCTTTACCATTTGACCCCTGACATGGATGTAACATCTGTGCTAGTGGTAGCTGTGACCTCATTTGTTGTAACATGGTTTCAAAGACTGGGTAAAGGTAGTGGAAAAAGGATGACCTCAGTGATCTGCGTTAGGTGGGAGTCTCTGAGATGCTACATCTCCTGTGAAGATGAACTCATGACAAATTAAGTTTCTCTCAAAGGATGGCAAGAAGCAAGATCCATCATAGCTGAGAAGTAAACAAGTGTTAATAGTCCTGATTCGTACGTTGTGATCACGAACCAGTAAAAAAAATTAAATTTACCAATAAAAATCTATTATCAGCCTGATGTGGGGAAATATAAAAATGTCATTTACGTTGGTTCTGTTGTATTGAAGACGTGTTACTGTATATTTTATATGAAAATGCTGATTTGTATTCCAACTACATGTTGTATTTATTGGCTGTATTTTAAAAATTGATAAATATATTAGTACATTATTTCCAACAGAGAAAATAGATGACTCAGAGTCCTGACATCTTTAGACAACATTTACATGCAAATCTGTAACTCTTCCCTAAAGAAGAGCTAACTGGAACCCATGTCGAAGGATAAACAATAAAAACACCATGCCTGTATATTTTTGTTTATATATTGCTAAGATGGATATGTAATAAAACCAAGGCTATCACTGATGTATCTGACAGATATAGATACTGCACATATAAATATTGGTGTAACTACTGATACTGCCATTCCCTTTGATATGAACTTTATATAAACTTTAGAATATTATGCAGTAATCCATTTACCATGTCAAGGATGATAACCCAGGGTTTATGTCACTGGGGCAGATGTCTGGCACTGTGTTAGAAGAGAAATTGGAATAAAGTGAGTTAAATGCAGAAGCTGAGGAATTGGTGAAGCCAAAGCTAGGGGAACGGTAGTAGGGTACATGATTTGAGTAGGGAAACAACACAAAGTTGCATCAAACTGTGGGGCAAGACAAGATCAGTAGCTGAGTTAAAAATCAGTGGTAATTATGATAAATCCAAGATGAGTAACAAGTGTAGAGGTATACATAAGAAACTGGTATGCAGCAGGATCAAGGAGCTGGCCTAGAGAACAGATTTTTAGACCCACTAGAACCTTGGGGTCTAAGCAGGCAAGAAAAGAGTGAGATGTGCAGCTCCAGGTGAGTTTTTCCTTGGGCAGGAAAAATGATAGAGGAGATGACAACAAGTTTCTGCAGTGGGAAAGAGGGCAGTCCAAAGTGGGATCTATCTTGTTAGGCTTGTAGCCATTGGAGAGACTGCTTATAACTATCTAATTATGATAAATCTTGGAAACTAAATGGGCCCTTTTCTGAACTATGATAGATTATTAATAATGGCAAGGGAAGGAAAGTCATGTTCTGTTATGCTTCTGTTCAGTGCAAGCTGGGTGATAATTTAGGGAAGATGAGTTATTTCTCAGTCCCTTAAGTAGAAGCCTCACCAACATTTTGTTGTGAGAAATGGTGTTAAACATCCAAGCCACTGGGCATGCACCCAGAAGGTTTAGACTTGACTGACCGAGTCTGGGCTCACCAAAATTCTGTCTTAATTAAATAACTGTGTCAGTGAAAGACCCAAAAAGTGACAGAAGTACTAGTATTTTTCCAGCATCAAGGAAGGCAATTAGACCAAATTGGGTTACTGTGAACTAGTTTACTCTGAGATTAGTTTTTCGTTAAATAGTGAGAAAGAGACATGGGATTCTACTAGTGACAATATAAAGGAAGTGACTGCAATGTCAATGTCATTAATGTGGTTTAAAGTATGACTATGATTTTGAGAACTTTTTCCTAAAGAAATATTAAATATTATAAATTTGGTTGGTCAAGGCAACTCTTTAACCATAGAATTTTGTGAGGCATTTATCTTGTACATCTGCACAACATTGTCATTAGAAAATGAGCACTGCATAATTTCAATCAAACACTAAGAAGAATTATCAACTCCCTGATAGGTCTTGGGAGACAATTACCAAAGAGAATGTTTCTGGTGAGCTCCACAGAGATCTGACCTGGAGTCATTAAATATTCTCCTCAGGTATTTGGAAGCAAATACACAGTTGTTTTTGATGATCTGGAAGTTGATGAAAGATAACAGTGAAGGTGCAGGCTGTCCTGGGTCATTTAATGAACTGTGCCTGTACACAGTGTATTTTAAAGCAGCTCAAATAAGAATTACCTATCTGTGCATAAGATATGCAAAGATATACTACAGGGTGTGGTTAGGATTACAGGAGGAGGTGAAAACAGGTGAATATATCTTTCCAGAATGCAGTCAGTACTGAAAAACATTTCAAGAGGCACAATATAACCAAAGTGCACTGTCAGCTCACAGTTCAGTGCTACATCTGAAAGGTTTGACTGAATTCAGCAGCAGCCCCAGCTGATGTGGTAAATAGTAAATTCTTATTCCCATACTCACTAATCTAACATCCACTGGGGCTGATGCTGAATTCATTCTGGTGTCAGTAGTTTTAAAGGAGTGTTAAAAATGTGTTTACATACAGAGACCTCAATTATTTGAGATCAGAAGTCAAGGAGATTAGGAAAGGAAAGCAAGGTACAACTTAGTAGGGCAAGCTTCCAGGGAAAGTAACATTTTAATTTTTCTCTTATTGTCCTCCAGTTGCCTCAGGATACTTTCTGGGAAAATGTATTTTAGAGCAAAATCTCAGTGTGAAGGTTATTGTATGATCCATGGTGGATTTTAAGACATTCTGTGTCATATCGATAGGTGGTATCTATTGCCTGATTTTAGACTTTACCAAAATTGCCACAGTTGAACAGCCTTGTATCCAGTAGTGTGTTCCGCTGCTCTGACTGCTGTAAGCATGGTGAGTCCATCATCTCTACCCAGAAGGGGTTTTCCTCAACATTTCTGGGAGGTGTTGTTGCTAAACAAAAGTGTTTTGTCCAAAATACGTGCAATTCAGAAATTCAGCTGATACTCTCTGAGGGTAATTCACCTAATCCTGTTTGGGATTCGGGTTTGTTTGTTTGTCTGCTTTTTTGTTTGTGGATTTTTTGTTCGTTTGGGTTTTTTGTTTGGTTTTTTTGTTGTTGTTTTGTTTTGGGTGTTTTGGATTGGTTTGGGGTTTTTTTGTCTGTTGGAGAGGATATTGCAGGGAAGGGAATTTGGACTTGATAGTAGGCAAAAAAGGAATAGAGCATTTTAAAGAAAATCCTTGAGATGGCAAAAGGACGAAGAATAGGTTGGAAATGGCAGACAGAACAATACTAGTAGAGGACTAATGTGGGAAACATCACTTTTCCACATAATAAGGGGTTTCTGTTAAAGTGATGCAGCTAACAGTAGATACTGGTCTCTTAACCCTTTGTACTCTTCAAAATTCAGTTGATTTGCTTTCTTGTTTTCTTCTTCAGATGGGTTCTTTATAACCAAACAAGAAGAGTTACTGCACACATTTGCTGGTTTTATTTGAGAAATAAATTAAAAAGTGGCGCTTTTATAATCAAGCAGATCTGTCTGCAGTTTCTATTCTCTATACAGTCATATCTGTTTTATTGCATGCTGGTTTTTATTGAACTCCAGTTTCTTCTTCAGTTTCACATTATTTTAGGATTTTGTGTGATCTTTGGCAATATTTTTACCCTTCTGGTGAGAGCTGTCAGCTAGATGGAGAGGCGTCCCTAATTTTATGATTGCCTTTATCAACCATTTATCCAGTGGAAGGCTGAGCTTGGAATTATTCTGGTGTAATTTGCTGTAGCCACTTGTAATACAAGGTCTAATAAACTTCTTAAAAGCCATTATTTTATTTTAGCAGGTATCACTGTCATCCCGTTTATATGCACTTTTACAGCCCTTTACACCTAAAACAGTGTTGAAAATGGTTAGGATCAGATTTTACTTTTAATTCTTGTCATTGAAATTAACAACTTCGTGAAAAGTATCAGCGGAAAAGCAAGAACTTCTACTATATATGACACAGGATTTCTCAGTCCTGCATTTCAATGCTTTCCTCTGACCAAACAAGAAATGCCCTATTGTTAAAGCTGGGGATAGTCAAATTTAGGTCCTGTGTAGGCAACAGTTTTTGATTATACCTTGCAGTCCTTTTTTTGCTTCTATTCTGTACCCAACCATTTTAATTATTGAACCCTAAAAATCTGATATACTGAAACTCAATATCAAATGTGCCAGGAAAAAAAATACCCTGTGGTTTTTCTTCTTTATTATACTTGATTGGAAAAAGAAATTGTAGTCTAAAGTGAATAGCACAGGACCATAAACGCTAAATAGAGTTACATAGTATACTGACCGTTTCATTTGCTCTGGCTTCACAAAAGCAATAATAATAAATGCAGGGATATTAGCCCTCTTCATAGTTTTGCCACATGTTTTAAGAAGCTGTCTCCAGTGCTGAATGTAAACAGTAGCATTTGTTTCACTAAATGTGGAACAGTGATTCCCTAAATCCTTTTGGTTATTTATAGAAATTTTTGATCAGGTAGGTTTTCAATCCTACAAAGATATACCTTGCACCAAATTGCTGTCACAGGATGATAAATACATGCAGAAGTAAATGGAGCAAATCAAATACCCAGTGCTCTAAGTATGGTTCCTCTTGGCAGGAAGAGTTTATGCTTGATTTCTATTCACATGTGTACCTAGATTGCTACCTCTGACCTTCTTTAGCATCCAGTTTTGTGGTGCTTTCTGCACATTAAATGTTTTGGGAATTATCTAAGGTGAGAGAGTGGGATCCAGAACTCTTCAAAGATGCATTGCAAGTACCTGCTACCTATAAAGAAGAAAGATCACAGTTGTAGAATAGGATTTAGGCATGAATATATGTGTGTCAGTTTTGATTCTTAGTGTAAAAGGGATTCTGCTTTAAAAAGCTGCAACTCTTAGAACATGGGTTCTAGTCACCTTTCAACTGGATATAATTTCCAAGCTAAGTTCCAGATGTGAGCTTTGGGTATTGGGATGTTCTGTTTCCTGTTCATTTCTCCAAAATTCAGATTTACACTATTGTTGAATTTAAAAAAAGGAAAGGTATGCAAAGAACGACAGTGATGATCTGGAATATAAATTATATCAAGCAAATTGATGCAAGATAAAATTACCAAATCAACCTTTTTTAGTCTATATTTTATGGAATATCAAATCTATGTTTGGCAGTAATTTACTCTTGCCCATGAATTTCTGACAGTTTCGATTCTTTGGTCTTATTAATCAAAGTAGTCAGCACCAGAGCAATTTTTATGACACACACTAGTCATAAAAAATTTATTATCAGATAAATCAAAGAAACAACTAGCATCTTAATATGGTGAACAAAGTGACATGTAAAAGATCATTGAAGACTACATGCTTTTGACACTTGTGTATTGCTAGTCTGAGGTTCTGCTTGCATTTCATTAAAATACTCATGACCATGACACAATTGCTATCTTTAGTGCAGGATTTTTCTTCTTATATATATAAGAATTACATTGTTTTGTGTATACATATATATATACATACATACATATGTATGTATGTATGTATGTGAGTCAAGGAGTCACGGGAAAAAAGAGTCACTTGAGGTTGTCCCTGTGGTCAACTAAACACCTCAAGGGCTGAGACAGTTCAGCAGATAACTAAGCCATGCTCTTGAGGCCCAGAGGGGAAGAGCTGGGTCCTTGGGCACCACTGTTGCTGATGCCAGGCTCCTATGTGCCCCAGCTGGTGCTGGCTCTCGTGACCATGCAGCAAGGGTGTTCAGGGAACAGCAGGAAACTTTTTTTCGCAGTTCTGGTCTGAATTATCTCCTTGAACTCAGTGCCTGACAGCCAGCACTAGCCCAGAGAGTGGTGCAGCCACAGCAGAAGTGGCCCAGCTGAAGCAGGTTTAAGCTCCGTGGGCTGGTTACATCAGCCCCTCATCCATATTTCTCAGGGCACGAGGAGGAGAACCTGAGTCTGCTTCATGCACCAATGAAGCAAACCTTCTATGAAGAGAACACAAATGCTTTTAAGAACTAAAAAATTAACATCACCCTGTTGCCCTGATCTTTTTCAGCCTTCTGATGTTTGCATTTTTGTAGTGGAGTTCTCACAGATTTTCATGTAAACAAAAGTGATGTTTTGGAAACTGTTCTTTTTGTTTATTGTTCCTCTCTGAAGGAGGGACAATTAATGGACTTCTAGTTTGACCAGTGTGGTAGAAGAAGTGGCAACCTTACCCTCCAATCCCTGGTCATTGTCCAGAATCTATATAAACCGAGGTCAAAAATAAACTGCCCTCTCTTTTTGCCCTGACAACTGACTGCGTGCGTGTCCTTCATTTCGTGTTCTCCAGCGACACCACCCAGCATCAGTAAGCTAATTGGAAGTCTGGAATTTTCTTGTGTTCAGAAAATAGGGGAGGGAGAAAGTACCGTCAGCCTGTGTTTCACATGAATCTGGTGATGCTGAAAATGCGGAAGTCTCATTAATGGAATTCTTGTAGGTAGCTTTCATATGTTTTGTGTAATAAAAAATAGCTGAAGGGAGATTGAATTCATTCTGTGTTAATAACCAGAAAGGATGTTTCTGGATTGCTACCAAGTGATGCAGAACTGTGACAATACAAAAGAAACCCTGCTGTTTCCTATTCCACTCAATGCGTGCTTTTCCAGGAGAAACGTATTTAACTTGAGCATTTTTTTTTTCTGTGTTTGTGGTCTTAAGTGCGACTGAAAATAAGTCTGCCTGTGGGATGAGCTGCTTATAGAAATACTATTGTCTTGTAGCCTCTATTGTTTGCCTCTCTGGTCTGATTCCAGTTTAAGTAAGTTACGGCTGAAAATGGTTGCTGTGCGTTGTTCACTTTGGTGTGGATGTAAGGTGTAAAGGGAACTAGATACAGTTCTCTTACTTCTCTTCTAGATACTGCTTTAAAGGTGTGGTGCTTTTAAAACATACTGAAAACATCCAGTAGTCAATGCTAAAATCTGACTGCAGCTGCACATTTTCTTTAGCTTTCTTTGCTGGCCTACTTCCAGTTTGATCTGTGTGAATCTTTCTTGAAGAGTAGATTTTTGTCTTCTTTTTATTCTTGGGACAAATCTATAATGAGACGTGGAATTTCTAAGCTGTTGTATTTGTCATTAACATGTCAAAATAACTAACCATCTCCGTGTGCTTTTTATGTGGCTGCTACTCAGTAGTATTTGCATTCAGAGTAGAAAGGAGTGATCTTCTCTGGTCTTGATTTTATGGCAGACTGGGGTTTGGGGTGGTCCATGTTTGGGACAGCTTTTTGGTAGAATTTAAAAGACCACAGTTAAAAGAACTGTTAATTCTGTGGATTGATGGCTGTGATTTGGACAGTGGCTAAAGAGGCTTGCTTGAAATACTTAAGTAGTTCAGAACACTCCTAGAGTAAATTTGGAAGCATCTGCTGGATGATGAGTGAAGTGGGCATTTGAGTTTCAAGTCCTTCTATAAATTGAAGAGGTATCCAGAAGCAGACAAGGTGTAAGATGGAACCCAGTTCCATGTCTGTCGCAGATCTCATGTGTAGCTTTAGTAATTTTCAAAGATCTCAGCACAGGTTGTCTCCAACTTAGTGCCATAACCTGTCAGAAACTGCACTAGTAGCTAAAGGCGTATGTGGATGTTGCAGTAGAGAATTGGCAGGTCAGATGGCTGGTGAGAAATCAGCCAGTCAGTGGCAGACCAGCATTAGAGCACACAGTTCTGCTTGTTCCCTTTACTGGTAACTTGGCTCATGTCATTCCCAGTGTGAAATATACCTAGCCAGGCCTTTGTTTTCTGTAACTTCACTAGGATTTTCTTGAGTGCCTTAGACAGGACAAAGGCATGAAGATCTACTCTTCAGCACCCAGAGGTCAAGCAGTGTTTAGGTCCAAGGTCCCACAGCCCCTTCCATGGGACTTACCACTGATGGAAGGAGTCAAGAGCTGCTCTAATGGCTAATGTGGAGAACTTGAGGGGCAGATGATGTTTTTGTTTTCATAAAGTTGCCTCTTGTACCTTGCATTTTTATTGAAAGCTGTTGAGGGTGAATTCTGTTTGGTGTATTTGAATACTTGCTCTACCTGACCTGATGCATCCAAGGTGGCCTCTGGTAGATACTTTTGCTATAACTAGGAGAGGTGGTTCAAAAACAGTTTTACACTCTGGTACATCAAATTATGATATATTGCCTACAAATTTTCTCACTGAGCCATTTTGCTTTTTCTGGTTTTGTTTTTTAATTAGTAATATTGACTCCTTTTTCTTTGTTTGTTGGTTGACTTTAATTTGCAGTTTCACTCTGGGAATTGAAACAAAATAGTTTCTTTCTGCAGGTAAAATTCTTGCAAATTCAGTCTGGCATTTCACAATTTAGGTTTTGATTAATTTGTTTACTTTTTGCTTCAGTGTTGAGACTATTCTATAGATGAATGCTATAATGAGATTTTAATCTCTTCCAGATAACATTGATTTTTTCCTTCTTTCCTCTTAAGTACAGTCCTGTTCATATGATGAGATACTACCAACTAGATTGCCCTAAAGATTCAGGTGTGCCTGTGGTCCACATCTGGCTGCTAATGGTGTACCAATTCCAAATGATTTATTGCATAGATTCATAACTTTGGATGGGACAAATACATATTTAAGCATTGCAATAGTCTGTACATCCCATATTGTTTTATGGGGGAGAGTTTGCAGGTGAAGTTTCTTGTCAACCAACCTGAAACCCACACATGTATCTTATTAGACTAGTGACAGTGAGTTGAGCAATTATAAATATTTTGGCACTTCAGTTTGCAAAGATAAACTATGGCCTTTTACACACTGGTGTTTTGTTGAGATTCCCATTGAGTTATGGCTGTACTGATGGTTGCTTCTTTTTAAGTATTGCACTACTTGATTTTTTTTCCCCGTCATATTTGCTTATCAGCATATAAATGCCAGGTATTCTGTGGCTTATGGTGTTAAGAATGGTAATTGAAACTTCCTATTCCCTTTGCTTGGCAACTCCTGTATCCTCTAATCTGTACAATTATTCATCAGCTTAGTCTCATTGCTTCATTAGGCTTAATGTTTAGTTTTAATACTCTGAAACTTGGCTTGCTAGAGTCAGGATTACCTGCAAGTAAGTAGTGTAAGTCGTTTTCATTATTTCCTCACTGAAGAAGCTATTAGCATTTGTGTGTAAGAAAATGAGACCCTCGTATCAAGGGTGAACATAAGTAATTCTTATTTCCATGTAAAGGATTGATTTGTGATGCAAGATAATACTAGGATGTATTTCACACCAAATCTTCCTCTCCCTATGTTTCACAGACAATGGAGCTGGGAATCAGAAAGGCTGCTTTCACTTAAACATTTGTACATTGGCATGGGAATATACATGGGCACTGAAGAGTATATGTATTGGGAAAGTAAGGAGTCTGGATTAAGATGAGGTGAAACACCTCCAGTGTTTCTGATAAAAGCATAGAGGTAGACTTCTGAAAGGTTTATATGTTTGTGGTGTATATGCCTCTACACACTCACTTGTCCATAAATATTCTCCCACTTTCCTGTATATATTTGGTTTACTGTTGAGATTACCTACTGTTCAATAAATGCATCCATTAACTCATTCCAATTCGTTCTTTATCAGGAGAAGGATAGATGTAGAAAATAATGGGCATTGAAGTGCAGAAGTCTGTTGACATGAAATTTAAAAAAGATTGTGTTAAAAATAAATTTGTAAAAATAATATGTATAAGTAAAATATCTGAGATTATCAAGATGAATCATGGGATGAACTGATGCAAAATGTAGATATTGCAGAATCCAAATTACTGTATTCATGAGGATCATCATTAGTTATGTAATTCTAGATACACACATACTATAGTCTAAAAATGTATTGTAAGTTTACAACTGACTAGCTGTTTGATGTGGCAGAATGTAGTCTTTGCATATTTATTAAAATTATTCATAACTGGTTGCAGTCTAGATGAACTGCTCTATTTTTACGTCTTGCTTCAGTACATTTCTTACCCATTTTATCATGACATTATATTGGAAATTTTTCTAAATTTTAGAATGATCTACGGGGCATTTTCCAAAACCCCTATCAGCATCTCTTAAAAATGTGTATTTTCAGTTTACATTTAAGAATACTTTCAAAAGGTTTAGTAGCAGTACATATTTTCTATATATAATTGTTTGCTGTTCTTTTTTTAAAAAATGTTTTATTTACATAAGGGATACACATTGAAGAATTAGGCCTATGCACTTAATTAAATTCCATGGAGCTTATCCATTCTCCAGCTTACATCTATAAATTGGTTCTTTTAAAAATATCATATGGTAGTGAAATGTGTATAATGCATTTTTATGGCTTACCCACGTGTTCTAGCAAAGTTACAAAAATCAGTTATATACCTGTGGAGTGTGTAGTGTCTTACACCTCCTCCAAGCTTGTCAAGGCAGCGAGACTTTTCCTGAAATAAAAAAAGCAGAATGGGGAGGCTTTCTACCAACATGATGTGCAGTTAGAGTGACTGTAAGATAGTCACAGTTACCTTATCTGCTGGCTGGTCTAGAAACATGGGCTAATTTGTGTACACAGGCCAGACATCTTTATTTCCAATAGAATTCAAATGAAAAAGTCTTTCTGTAGCAGTATGCAAAAGGGAACCTAGGGTGGTACATACTGTGTATATATCAAGCTTTCAGAAAGAAAAATATAGCTTAAAAATTCTACTTTACTTGACATTAGCAGACTAGAATAGTTTTAAGGTTGTTGGGTTGTATATGAAGCTGGAAGAGCCTGATACTGCGGCTGAAATCTTTTGCTTTGTGAATACTTTAGAAACAGGTTACTGTGCTGCCTTTTATATCAAGATGCAGAATTTTTTTCACTTGTTGTCAGAAGCAGTTAGAATCTGTTGGAATTGGGTGTAAACCTTGTGATGAACACTGCATTTGATTAATGTCTTGGTGTTGAATAAAGGAACAGTCCCTTTTTAGGTGGTATTATTTCATATCTTTCTGAAATATGCTCAAGATTCCTGCTTATAATTAAATAGTAAGCATTTAAGAAAAAAACCAAACAGATCAGTGTAAAAATTAACTGTGACAAATCTGCATGACAATAAGCTTTGTGACCACTGTAGCATGACTGTGATTTGCCTGTAGAAGGCCTGGGGTACATTGCTTTACACTGAAACGGAAGACACAATCCCAGCTCCCTGTTCTCAAAGAAGTGCAGCATCTTTGTGTTTATCAAAAGATTTTGCAAGCATCAAAATTGTTTAGATTTCAGGTGACCCAAGGAGGAAATACTGTTACAAGAGTGAAGTCCTCCACGTAGGCATAATTCTGCAAATAAAATGGGTAAAAATGAGAAATAAGGAAAGACAGAAGAAAGATAATGCAATACATCTGCTTTACCTTATCTCTCTGGAGAGGTTTCTGGCTGGATTTGCTGGCCAAGTGTAAGTATCCTTAAGGAAAAATCAAAAAAAAATCTTTTTTGGCCAGCTTATTTATTCACCTCCTGTCTGAGCTTGCCCTTACATAAACTAAGTAAAGTATTTTTCCACGGTGATGTTCATTCATTTAATTCCTGTGCTTAAATGTTTAGGAGTGATGTGCCAGGTTGTGGGAGCTGCCTTCTCTTTTAACTTTTCAGCAGGATACTATGAAAGGTCTTTTTACACAACATGTGATACACTGGTTCAGAACAGCAGGATCATAGTGAAGTTCACTGTTCAACTTCATTTACTCTTCGGCAGAACAAAAGCTCCTCTCACAGATGAACCCTGTGCCTCTTCCCAACTTGTTGTAACACTTTGTATGCCTGGTGTGCTTCTCTGAAGTGATGTCATAACAGAAATCAGTGTTCAGATGGTGGTTACTGGAAGTTTCTGCTATAGCAAAAGGTGAACAAGAAAAATACCTGAAGTGATGGGATTTAGAAACCTTAGAGCTCAGTAGCAGTGCATGTCAAACTGTGCACTGATTTGAGAGGGTTGACCTGCCTCAAACTGTCTGTGTAAGAGTGTTTCTCTATGGTTAGCAAAGGGATTTTCTCTGTGCAGTCCAACATTTTACACCTTTGGCTGGATGGCAGTTTGAGAGTAGCACATGGTTTTCCAAACAGCCTCTCCCATCTGTTCTGCCAGCACAAGCAGTGTAGATAAAAGATATCTGATGGACTTTCTGGGAGTTTGTAATTAGAAGGTGTCTCTCGATAGATACCCAGCACAAAAAGAGGCAGACTGGCTGGAAGCTACTGGGAGACCAGGATGGGTTTGCATTTACAGGCTAATAGCAAGCCAGCGGTATTAATTTCTTCATTAAGTCTCTGCGAGCAGTGACACTTCTTGCTACCTGTGGGTCTTCAGGTGGTGGCAGGCTCATGGTTTACTGTCAGCACAATTGTTTTGGGGATGAAAGATGGACCACTTGGAAAGCTTAACCTTTCCTTTCTCCTTCAGAGGGCAGACAGCCCTTTTCCCTCTCAGAACAACATGACATCAATTTTACCAGGGAATGCTGGAAGTTTTTCAGTCTTGTTTTTTAACCAACATAATGGACAATTTGGGCCAATAACTACCCTTGGTCAGTCGTTCTGTAATAGCAGCCAAGGAGATAGTGTCATCAATTTTATAATATCCTTTGTTTTCTTGTGAGCCCACTCTATTGAGGGGAAATGCTTAATGCTCTTGCTGTAACAATCTCAGAAACTTTTAGACTCAGTAAAGAGTAACACTAGCTCAAACTTTGGACCTTGTTCCTGAACCTCAGTTTAATGTAATTGTTATTTACAGCATTATAGAGTGGTAAACAGCTGCTTGTGCCTGCTGGGGTTTATTTTTGCTGTTGGTTTGTTGGGTGTCATGGAGGTTTTTTCCACCTAATGATGCCAACAAAAGTGACCTGGCGTTTTTCCTTTAATTAAAATGGGCCTTTGTGAATTAGTGTGTGAAAATCACGGGATACAGCACTAATTGGAGTTTAGGCAACTGTTCCCCTCACCTTTCACAGTGAAACTTCTAAATGAAATGTTTCAGTTTAATTTAGTAGCTTGAGAGTTTTTCGTAGCTAGATATAAAATAATTATCCTTGACCTTTTTGGACAAATAATATTGGGGTTTTTTCTGATAAAACCTTTACAACATCATTCATTTGTGGCTAATCTTACCTGTGGTTTGACTACTTTAGCTCCCGTTTGACAGTAGGCATCCTAAGGACATAGGAAAAGACTTTCTGTGGTAAAACCTCGGACTCATTGAGCCCAGCAGCCTCCCCCAAGAGGCAGTAGGAGATACTTCCTGTTCAGGGAGAGAGAGCCCTGCCCAAGCTGACTTTAATGTTCCCAGGGATGGGGCATCTACAGCCTCTCAGGGGAACCTGTTCCAGTGCCATCCTCATGGTAAAAAATTCCTTTCTTATATCTGAGTCTACTCTCTATTAGTTTAAAACCATTACTCCTTGTCCTATGGCAAGAGATCTATCTGAAAGGTCTGGCCTCATCTTGCTTATTAGGCCACCTTCAAGTACTGAAAGACTGCAGTATTTTCTATTAGGGTTGGTGCTCCTGCCTACTGATCACTTTGTTGGCCATCCTTTGGACTCACTCCAAAAGGTCCACGTCCTTCCTGGGCTGACCCCAGAGCTGGATGCAGTGCTCCAGGTGGTGCCTCAGAAGAGGAGAGCAGAGGGGCAGAATCCCCCTCATCGACCTGCCCACCACATACTCACTTCACTGAAAAAGGGTGGTGAGATCAAGGGTAAAGTCACTGATAACATTTACAGTTTTCTTGTATCTTTAGGCTATGATTATTTATATACTGAAAGTTCACAAATCAGGTGTTTGAAAAGGATGTATAGAGATAGCAGAAGCTTTTGGCAATGTTAATGGGTTTTAAGTATAAAATTCTAGGTGTCCTAATTGAACTAAGAGAAGTGCTGAAAGTTGCTATTTTTTAGGAAAGCACTCCGCATAGATTTTGAACTCCAATTAGCAATCTACACTGCAGTAGACTAGATCAAAATCAATATTTCTGCCTGGAATTCACACAGCCTCTTTGAGAGACGAGATTAATATGGTTACTGTTCGACTCTATGTTCTCAATCAGCTCAGTATGTGCACTTGTCATTCATATTTTGTTTTTAGCTTGTTATTCTGACAGAGGAGTCTCTGAGGAATGAAAGGAGAGCCAGTTTGAAGAGTAAAGCGATGTAACATTTACATATTTTCACACTGTTACGGAAGCCGGCTGTTAGGCTTTGAACATTATTTATTCATTTGATGCTGCTATTTGTTACAGACCTCTGAAATATGTTACTGACAGTAACTAAACCATCCATCTCACTTTAGGATTTCTACTGATTGCTAATTTTGTTGACTAAGTGGTGGAAGAAGCTCACAATGTGTTAAAACTAAAAAGACATGGTTCTATTAAGGGGTTTTTTTTCTCCTAATACCCTGCTCCCATACTGAGTTGCAAGAGAAGGCTTTTTTTAATGTTGGCACATGCACTGACAAAATCATCGTGTTGTAGGTCTTGCAAATCATGCAGATCACTTCAGTTTGTGCTGGTGTGTTCTAAAAACCATGCAAATGAGCTTTCCATCATGGTTGTTTACCCAGTGGGTGGAAATATAACCATCATATTCAAACAAGTTGAACCAACTGACTCTAAAAGCAATTACTGGCAACATTGATTTTTCCATTAATTGGCTGAACCCTCTGAAACATGAAGTCTCTAAGGACAGCATCTGAAATGTGCTACTGCTTTTATTGCTGTTATGATTATTAGATTTTGGATGCTACCAAAACATCCTGGACTATATTCAAAATACAAGACAGTTCCTAATCTTGAGAACTGAGGAGTCTGAAAGACAAGATGTCAAAGGGAATAAACATTTCCAAAGTGCTTTATAATTTCATTATTATTTTTGATAACTGTTTAGATGCTTCACAATATAAATGGGGCCTTATTGAAAATGTTGAGTTATAATGAGATAATTCTTGCCATAGTATGTCAGAAGAGATTTGTCCATACCTGGGTTGGTGAAAGCACATCAGGAGTTTTCTATTTGTGTCATGGTTTGTCCGCAGCTGACAACCTTGCACCCACTCACTCATCCACCACTTCCCACTCACGGGTTGAAATAAGGACAGTTTAATAATTGAAACAAAGTAACTTATTGTAATAATTATGATAACAATAATAATTACAATGAGAAAGAGAGAGGAATAAAACCCCTAGAGAAACAAGTGATGCACAATACTATTGCTCACCATCCACTGACTGACGCTCAGCCCATCCCTAACAGCAATCAGTCTCTCATAGATGACTCCCTCAGTTTATACACTGGACATGATGTTCTGTGGTGTGGAGTATCCCTTTGGCCAGTTTGGTCAGCTGTTCCAGGTGTGCTCTCTCCCAGCATTTTGTCCAGCTTCTCACTGTCAGAGCATGAGACACTGAAAAGTCCTTGGCTTGGGTAAGCACTACTGAAAAACAACCAAAACAGCAGTGTGTTATGAACATAAATCTTGTGTTAAATGCAGTACCACTGACTGAGAAGAAAGGTGTGTCCCGGCTGAGACCAGGACAATGTGGGAAATAGGTAGTTGGGGCAATAAAGGTAACATCCTTGATAAGGCAGAGAAAATAAGATTGAGCGGGGGGGAGGGAAGAGATGGTCCTTTCATATCAGGTTGATGGTGGGTAGAGCCAGCTAAAGAGAAATCAAAAATTAAAAATTGAGGACAAGGCAGTGAGGAAGGGTGAATTATTTTTGATAACTTCTGGACAGGAGCAACATAGGCGGAGGGAAATTGTGCTCTCCTATATGAACGCTGGCGAATGGCCAGATCTTCAGGGTATTGTGAAGGGAACAGCATCGGGATTCAAATCCTGATTGCTCAAAAATCTATTCAGTTTTGGGTGGAAGAATTTTGAAAACTTTTCAAGAAAACTTAATTCACCCAAGACCTTACTCATATTATCCAATCTATATGCTATTTATAGCTTTATACCTTGTCTTTGACTCCCTCTTTGTTATTGCTGTGCTTGTTGTTCAGGGCCCATGAATAGAGGTGTTGTATAATTTATTTAATAGCTATAGATTCCTATACCTGCCAGGCCTGCTCCTGCTGGGTGTTAATTTTTGCACTTTACTGGATCAGAGTGCAGGTATCTTCATTGGAAAATAACTCTTCAGAATGACTGTGAATGTTTAACAGCATTTTCAAGTTTTCAGCCTTTTTCTTGAGCCAAAGGCAGTGGCTGATTTCCTAGAATAGCCAGTAGTGCAGCGGGAAGAATCAGATGTTTCAGTAGTGCTTTTTTTAATCCTATCTTATAGTCCAGGTCTGATTGTCTTTCCCACACTCTTGCTTGTTTGGGAGAAGTTTCTGCTCTACTGCACAAAAGGTTAAAGTACATTCCCTTCTACTGCTTGGTCCTGACATTGCAATATAAGCAGTTGCTAGCTAAGAACAAAAGGAAAAAATTAAAAGGTGTATGAGGCCATAATATCAGAGAAAAGGTATATCAGTATTTATATCAGACATTGTTTTTCTTTTTCTTCTACTTGCTCCATTGCTTGCCTAATGACTGTTCAGTCATAAAGTTAATTTGTATAGAAAGATTTTCTCTGAAAAACAGGGAACTTATATATTTGATAAGTATTTTTTCTGTAGGCATGACAGCATGATAAAGTGATTAGCAGGGCTGAGGAGAAGATAACAGAACAGGAGACAGAGTTACAATAAAGAAATCACCCTTGATGATTTTGAAAAATAAAAAAGCATTTCAGATAGAAGTAGTACTGTGTCCTGAAAAGAATAGCCTGCAGTTCAGCAGGGCTGAGTGTAAAATACTGGCTGAAGGAATACGTGGTAGAGAATTAGTCCTAAGCACTGGATCTGGAGAATGAGCTGTGGAGTCACAGAGGGTCAGCATATGCCACCACACTGCTGCAGAGGTGCCTTATGTGACTTGGAAGAAGTAACGTGCCTGCTGTACTCAATTCTGCCAGCCCTGTTTTAGGGTATGCATCCAGCTGCAAAAAGATGAGAACCAATTAGAGAAAGTAAAGGTAAAACAGAAGGTAAAACAGTTCCAAAATGAGGAAAGATGGATGAAGTTGAGGGGTCTTCCTTAAAAAAGTATGTTGAAATATTTCAAGCATGTCTTTGAAGAAGAAGGGAAAAGGTGTAATCTTGAGTGAGAATAAGACAAAAAATGTTCAGATTCTCAAACTGACTACTTTCATCACTGAAGATCTTTAACTGTCCCTAAAGGAAACATGAAATGTGGAATTCAGGTTCAGTTTTCTTTCAGCTTTCTCAGCAGTGTTCATTGGAAGGCAATAACCTCCATTGTCTTAACCTTTGTCATGGATTTGTAATCCTCTTATTTCACCCATCATGTCACTTCATAGCATATGTTTTGCTAGAGGGAGTGTGAACTACACATAAGACACTACAAGTAGGTTTTCTAATTTTTTTTAAAATAATCTTCTGTCTCAACCCTGAAGACTGTTTAACATAGATGAGTGGAGAAAGGAAAGAAGCTTGTTTATTTTAAATTAAAAGTTAAGTTAAAAATAAGGTTTAAAAAGTTAAGAGATTTTAAAATATCCTCATGTAAAAGCACAGCTTTGTCAGGAAAGAATGTGAGCATAAACCTCCCAATTTTCATAGTAAGCAAAAATAGCAATTTGCAGTAGAGAAATGTGCCACAGCATACTTTGCCTACCTTATGAGGTTGTTTTCTGCTCTTGTCAAGTTTGGCTTTCAGAAGATTTTTCCTTTGGAGACTTGGAAGCATCACTGAAGCCTGAAAAATTGCCTTCTGTAATCATCTTTGGAATTTTCAGTGTGAAAAGACAAAATAAAGAGTTTCAGTGTTTTGTTATTTAGCATTACTATTTTTTTCCCAGAGATGATCACTAGGAAAAGGTAAGAAAAAAACCCAAAAGTGATGCATCAAGCATATAACTTTAGGATTATTGCTCTTGTTGAGGCAATTGCTGTGCATATTATAATGAAAGTAAAATATATTTTCCTGGGAAAGTGATGTACTGACAATTAGTCTTACTAGAAATTCTTGACTTACTGGAGAGCAAAGTAGCATGTGCTGTGCTTTGCTTGTGATGGAAGTTTTCACAGTGCAGTGACAGGAATAAAAATGCAAAAAATGCTTAGTGTCAACTGTGCAGAATGCAGATTTACTAATGCAGGTTTTCAACCACAGGCAGGTCTTCTGTTAGTTAGAGTAGAATATCTGGGGAGAAAAGTTCCCAGTGAAACAGGAGTGAAAAATAAGGGAAAATCTCTTAAGGAGTTAAATGTACTGTCAGACTTGTTTGTCTGTGCACAGTAGCCAGGTCAGAAGCACAGGACACTGCAGTCACAGAATAGTTACTCAGCATGTTTATTTATGATCTCAGGGGAAGATGATTTTATATTTAATTTCTGCCACTCTGTAAATCATGTTTTCTTGTGCCAATAGCGAGGAGGTCAAATACCTTAAGCTCCATCAGGCAGGGGAAGCTGCCCATCCACAGATTTGTTTAGGTCCTTTGTGAGGTGTGGTCCAACATACTCCAGCTACCTCAGTCTTCCTGCAGGTGCAGAGGGTGGGCAGAGGGTAGGAGCTGGGAAGTACAGTGATGCCAGATATCATAAATACCAAGTATTTCAGCTGTCTGCAACACAATCTTTATCATGAAGTGGCAGCTGTAAGTTCCTTCCTTATCCTTCATACTTCGCCTTTTAATATTATTAATTTACAGGACATGCAACCAGCAATTCACTGTTTAGTACCAGGAATGTATGGATCCTCAGTATCTCAAATAACTACCTCACTGTTGTACAAAAGATCTTAAAATTAATCAGATTGAGAGACTTGTGTGCTGAAATAAAGTGTTTGATATGCTTATTGAAAGATAAATATGAACTTTTGGGGTGTTGAAAAGCTTCAGTGGTAATTGTTACCCATGTTTTATGGTGGCAGAAGAGAGGGGAGTGAAGCAGGGGAAAGAACCATTTTAGGGACTGAAGCTGGAGAGGTGACAGACAGCACTTCGTCAAATATAAGCACAACTTTAACAGAATAGCAATATTCACAGCAAAGCCCAGCAGATCAAAAAGATGTGCTTAGAAATACTATACATTTTATCTTTTTGGTCTTCTTGTTCACTTACGCTTATGGTACCTGATTTTTTTATATATAAGCCAAATTTAAAAGAGCTATTTCAAGATCCGTAAACCTGATGATTTTACATATGCCCAGTGAAAGCAGATATGTTACTCTGTATGATTATTGCTTGTAGAATTATTTAAAAATCTATCTAAGTGTTTTGTTGCCACCTTTCCTCTATTTACACCTCTTAGACTTTTGGTTTATGAGCAGCAAAAGCAAACTGTCACTATTTGCTATAAATTGAAGCTTTTAATATCTATATCTGTTCTACAACATTTGTCAGCTTTGAGTATTCTGTCAGTAGAAAATAAAAATAGCAGGAAATCTCAGCAATGGTGACACTGAAAATTTATCTGCTTATGCTCAAAAGGTGTAAAATGCAGGTTTCAAGAATAAGCAATTGTAGTTTTCCTTAAAAAATTGCATTTGCTGTGGCTAACACTAAACTCTACATACATCACCACTGAAATAAATGACAAAGAATTTGTATGCAGTGTAGTTATCTACGTAAAATACTATTAAACCCTTTGAACAGTAAGAGATAGCCAAATAGATATTGTTTGTCAGACTCCACATTGTGTGTATTGTTGGACACAAAGATGAAGTTGTAGAAATGCTCTGAAGAGTAGTTCTGCTCAATAGCAGAAGTGTTTTATCAGCTTGTAAAACTTGACTGTCATGTCAGGGTTTTAAAGTGAAAAGATATTTCAAATGTAAACTTTTTCCGATAGCATTGTTTTATTTAATCTGAAAGTATGCTTGGTAAAAAAGGTATGTATAAAAAATGAAATTAAAAGTTTATATACAGTGTGTATTATAGCTATATTATGTACACTGTATATAAGATATATATCTATTTTGTTGCTCTTATTTTTCAGTGTTGCTGAGGAAAATGCTCTTTTGATAATTTTCCTGAGTTTTTCTTTTATTTAAGGTTTTCTTTATTGTTCAATAGTATTTTTATCTCTTTGAGAAAAAAAAACAAAACAAAACAAACAAAAACAGCTAATGCATCAACTTTAGTGGTTTTAGTAATTAGTGAAGCGTGCTTAGAGCAACAGTACAAACTGTACATTGTGGTGGATTACTTGTTACAGAACAGGAATATTTTGGGACAGCCCTGGCTGGATTTTTACTTGTCCTTAACTGAAGTGTTTTGGATGCAATGGGACTAGTTCAGTTCTGGCATCACAAATGTGTTATATTTAGACTGAAACACTGCTTTCCACATAAAACAATTTCTCCTTCAGATTCACTTTTCTCTCATCTTATTTGTGAAACTTCAAACCAGGTAGTTACGGTTTTAGTGTTAGGAGATATTCTGGCAAATACCTGTCTCCTGTAGTCTTTCTGTTCAGTAGTGGATGGCTAATGTTTTAATTGTGTTCCTCTTTTCTGACAGTCCAAAATCCACTAGCTATCATTTTCCTCTGTAATAAACCATCTTGTTGCCAATCCTCCTTTGAAATTGTGAGCCTCGTTTTGCCAGAAGATGAATGTGATTAAAAAAATACTTTCCATTTTAGGAAAGGGCCTACAAAAAATTTATCTGATCAAAAAGAAGTGTTACAAGATTGAATTTCTGTCTGCTGCAGAGGTAATTTTTGTCTGACAGTGCCTTCAGTCTGCTGTCAGTGTCTTTCAAGAGTAATACAAGAATGTAAAGATGGAGGGGAGAGACTTACCTAGAGAAGGATAAAATTATTCTTCTGGGAAATACTTTTTGTTTGTTTATTTCACTGCAAAGGCTTGAGTCTGTTCTTAAATGAAAGGGCAACACAACCTAGATGGGCTGAGCAGGGAGAATGTGATACATAGAACTTGTGTAATTTAGATAAAGACAAAAAATTCTTAATTCTGTCTTCTTTCTTTTGGATTTTGTTGAGCATGATAAAAAAATAATCATTTTGTCTAGGAATTCATTGTGCAATTGAAGCCTGTAAAACATTTTTTCTTATTCTGTAACTTTCAAAATATTCATTAGTTTAAGATCATGTATACCCGTAAAAGTATCTAAAAGTGACTTGTGTACTCCACATCTAAAAACCTGTAACAAAATCTCTTCAGCCTGGAACCATATTGAAAAAAATGTGGAAAATTAGTCTGTTGGGTGGCAAAACAAAATTCATGATTTTAGATTATATGTACAGCAGAAATAGTTGAGGAGTTGCAAACTCAGAACTTACAGGTTTTCAGTGGCATTACCTAGTTATGAAGGGAAGGCACTTAAATTACTTAAAATAATTACTATTGGAAAACTTCTTGCAATAAAAAATGCAAATCTGCAGAAAAAGACCTGAACTCTCCACCCTGGGAAGGAAGTGATAAACCATGGTGTGTTAGAGTGCTGTTAAATAGTGACATGATACAGTGGAAGAAGGAACTTTACTAAATGTTTCTCATAATCCAGGAATTTAGAGAGATAATCTAGGATAGAAGGAAGAAGGGAGATGGTTTGGGGTTTAGCATGTCATTCATTTCCAGCCTCATTCTGCTGCTGTCTGAAGGCAGGATTATTCCTTTTCATATTCCCTTCACCATTGTTCCCACAGAAGAGAAATTGGGCATGGAAATCTGCATGGACCAGACAGGTAACTGCTCTGTAGTAGCAGTAGTGGTCTGTAACACATGCCATCACTCACTCAGGCACTACATCTGGCTACACCATTGCCCTCCAGATGGCAACTTTTGCCTTTGGAAGGAGCTGTATTTCCATTTCCTGGACATTCCTTGGATGTAGCCAGAGTACTCATGTTCAGGGCTAAATGCATAATAGTCAGGTTATTGGAGATGGATCCACCTAAAGCTCTGTGAGCAGGAAAACTTAGTGATACAGGTGTGGGAGTTTGAAGAAGGTTATGCAGAAGTCACCTGTGGCTGACATACCAAAGAGAGGTGCATTGAGACTTGGGTGGGCACCTCCTGTTATGTCAGCATCTGTTTTGTGTGGGCAGTGCAGCAGTGAGTTGCAGAGGGTCACGTACTTAGACTGCCTTTAGCAGAAGAGCAGCTGAGGGGTTGTACAATGCTGAGAGGTGTCCCTGAAAAGGAGCGTCTCTGGCACCTGCTCCCCACCAAGCTGCCATCTTGGAAGAGGTAGAGGAGTAGTTTCCTCTGCAGAGGGCAGATAAAAGGAGCCCAGATTTCCTCTGAGAAAGAGTGTCTTCTGGTACCTGTTTGGTTTCTGTGATTTGGGTACACTCAGTCTGACATGACACTTGGGCAAGGTAGCTGACCCGTGGTCTACACAGAGTCACTGCTGCACTTGCTGAGATGTTACAAATAATTCAGGGTCAATTCAGCTTTTGGGGCTGGAAGCTATTTTTAAGACCTCAGCTGTTACAAGGTTCCCTGCCCTTTCTTCAGTGCTGAGGCTCAGAGCAAGGGTGACATGCACAGTCGCAGGGTCACATCACCTTCCAGCGTACCAGCTGAGACCCTGAGACCTACCAGACCTCACCTTCCCAAAGGTGCTGTACCCCTCCAGTGGAGTCACTTGCCATTTGCTAGGTGGCTGGAGGACAGATGCAGACAGCTCCTGCAGGAGCAGCTCCTCAGCTGTAACTCCACAGCCCAGTGTAGGAATGGTGACTTGTTTGTCAAGTCATGCCATCTGTGAAACTGTAGTCTGCACCTTAGATAACGTAGGGGATCTTTGTCCATCTCATTTTCACATATGGTCACCATGCATATGGTTTAGGCAAGTTTCAAAATACATAGAACTTAAAAAGTATTTTTCTTGTATCCATGAAATATCTCACCTGCCTTTTGACAGAGTTATAGAAGCTTCAAAGCAACCATATAATGATATGAAATAGTTTTCTTTTAATAGCATCTAGTGGTCCCAGTTCTTATTTATGTTTCCTAGATTTATAACTCCAACAACAGTATTTTTAAAAGTCAGATAAAGTGGTCTCATCTGTTGGTTATATTTTTTTGATGCTTTGGAAGATCTGTTTAGTTTTTATGTTGGAAGGCAGCAGGCTGTTTTAGAACCTGATGAAAAACATTGAGAAGTAATCATAAAGCAAGGCTTTGGGAAATCACAGGAAGCAGAGTTCCTTGTAAATATATTAGATCTGTAGTACGATTTAAGGACAGTACTTTTAAGGAGAATATGTTTTGCAGAAATAACATTTGTCATCAAGTCATTCTTTGCAGGTAAGCAGCCTTCGTTTGGTGCATTTCAAGAACTCCTGGGCATGTAAATAATATCAGGAATGTCCCTAGGAACAGGGTCTAATGTGGAGCAAATGCTTCTCTGGTGCTTCTGCTCCCAGAGAATTCTCCCTTTGTGTTTCATATAGCAGTCCAAGCTGATTGCTCAGATATTTTTAAGCTTTTCTTGTCGTCTTCTGTCCCCACATCTTTACACAGTTCAGATTTTGAGCACTTATTTCTTCCTTGCAGTCCAGCTGTTTCCTAGGCATTGCCAGTTGAAATGGTTTTCCTGTGCGCATTGGTTCAGTAGCTTTGGTGAATTGGTTCAGTGACAAATGCCTTTCAAAGTTGTCCCTCAGACCCGCAGAACAGTGCTCTGATGTGACAGGTAATCCCAGTGCCTTTGAAACAGGAACTCTCAATATAACTGCATTTTATTATTCACACTTGGGCAATGGTGATCTTTTTTTACTTTCTTGACCGTTCTGTGTGCAAAAGAATATGTGTGTGTAATTTAATGAATGAGTCTGTTGTCCTTTTCACCTCACTGCTTTCTCCCAACCCTAAAAACAAAAAGGAGAAAGAAACAACCTGCTTCTTTGAAGCAATTTTGATTAATGCATTGCTTCAAAATTCTGGCATCAGGAAATAGAAGAAACGTATTTTGGATAACTGAATTTTTCTGGAAGACCTGCTTTTAAAAGTGGTTTATATCTTAGCCTGGGTTAAGTGATACAGCAAATGCTTTTGATATAATATTTGTGTTTTATCTGAAGGCTGTAAGTATTTTTTTTCAGATCTGCCTCTGATAACCCTGTGTCTAGCAGAGATTCTCCCTCTGACTGAAGCTTATATATCATTCTTCAGAGTATCCATCATTGCACATTCTGATTCAATAAGAGATTATATCTTATTATCTTTCCAGTGAGTCACCATATTTATGGATTTAACTGGTATTGTCCAGATGTATCATCTTTGACTCAATGTTTTGGGTACTGTGGGACTTACTCCCCATACACCACATACTGGAGGTTGCTGTTACGTGGTGCTGAGCCATCCCAGGGACTGCTTTTATCTATGAGTGGTATCAACAGATAACAATTGAGGTTTTGTTACTGCAGAGTTTATATACTCAGTTTTGTTAAAATGAAATGTTAAAGAAAACTTCAGTTTATCTTGAAATGCTGAAAAGTCTGATCTGATTTGGTAGTTAGGGGTTTTCATGTAGTTTCTTTTTCACAGAGGACTGCACACATTTACTGTTGTTTGGTTATTCAGTGTTATGGTAACTTTCAATAAATATTCACTGATTTTATGTGGATATATCAACTCTTTTGAGAATTAAAAGGCATGACATATTCAGACTGAAACTTCAAGAAGTCTTAATTGTAGTGGATTATGTGATTCGATATGTTTTAGGCTTTTTTTTAGGTGATGCATCACATAGCTTTGTATGTTGTTCAGACATCTGTTTTAACTTTCTGTGTGTAATTAGTTGAAAATTGTTTTGGTTTTTTGCTTTTTTGTAATTACAGCAAATTACCTTCTAACCTTGTTAAAATCCTCCTATAAAAACCACTGCAAATGAAAATGCAGGAAGAATGCTGAACCAGGTGTGCTTTTTTAATGATGACAAATACGGTACAGATTTCACAAGGTTAGAGGTCAGACAGCTCATCTTTTCTTATTTGTGCATTTTCAGAAAATAATTTTAGGAAATAATTGAGAAGATATGTTTGCAAATAAAGCAGAAGACATGAGAAACTGTGCTTCTGTGGCAGTAGTAGTTGCCAGTAAGGCAGTAGGGGAAGGAAGTTAATTACAGAATTTTAATAGTTTACAGATGTTTAAAAGATGCAACCACTAGTCAGAGTAATATTTTTCTATTGCTTATTACTAGTGGGATATGGACAGTTTCAACCTGCATGCCAAGGAAGACCTTTTCATAACAGTATACAAGTAAATTAACTCTTAGATCATGCTTTTTCCTGAAGTAATTAAAACACGTTAGCAATATTTAATAAGGGAGAACTCTTTCATTGCTCAGAGCATGGGCTGGGTTCTGTTTCTAGCTGCTCTAGTGCTTAAAGCACTTTTCTTGGGGCATCCAATTACAGCAATCTGTTAACCTCTTTGGAGAAGAAAACTGAAACCCGTGTCCAGAGAGATGAATGAGATGAGCCTGGGGGCAGACAGCTCACCGAATAGACTTTTGATTAAAAAATTACCTTGTTCTTAAGTAGTGATTGGGGAATTTCTGAGAACCAGATGAAAATCTGATATAAAAAAATTCTTGCATTTGCTACCAGAGAATTGCAGATTGTTCATGCAAGCTGCACATGGCCTAAATAACCAGCTTTTAGAAAAATCCTCTTTGCAGGAGTCAATAGTTTCAGTGCATTTTTGAGGCACAGTTGCTAGTTTTCCCAGCAAATGTTCCTGATGGTTACTGGATGCAGGTACCAGCCAAGCAAAGAAGTAAAGTAATTCTCATGGAAGAAAAAATCCTTATGTTCAAGCAGCAAAGGCATGATCCACATAATTTATTAATTTATTGTTTTTTCAGCCTTTGGAGTCCTTTCACATAATGCCTTAGACTTGCCAAATTGAAGAGGGTGAGAACTTAAGTGATGAGAAGCATCAGACAGAAATTTCCAAAGTAGTTCCAAGAGAATGTTATGGGCACCCAGAGGAGAGGGAGCATGCTTAGTGAAGCTGTTGGGGTGTTTTGGGGAGGGAGGTGGCTCAGCAATCAGAGGGAGGTGATGTTTTAAAGTTCAGCAGTACAGTAGGCAGATGCAATGCACAGAACATCTCTCCCAACTCTCAGGCACTCACAGGCCATTTAAATGGTAGATGTACTTGCACTACAGCATACTTTTGTATACTTCATAAATCCAATCTCAGAAGAATCTTTCCAGTGCCAAATCCTCTGGCCCAGTGTGGCCTTCTCTATCCCACTTTTTTTCTGACTTACAGTTGGTGATTTGCCATATTCTGTGCATGTGTGGCTAATTAAAGTTGCCTAGTGGCATCACTGTGTGTTAGAGATGGATCTAATACTCAGGATTACACGTATCCAGTGAGGTCAGAGCTCATTTGATCTGTGTCTTGCAAAGTTTCTGATTCTTTCTGAATAGAGACTGGTAAATCTGAGTTCTCCATTTTTTATTGTATTATCCAAACCACACCATTATGTCCTTTCCTTAAAGCTGGAATTGGTTTTAAACTTTGCAAAACTAGTTTCTCCTGTTCTGGTGGGATTTCTTCAGATCTCATCAAGTTAAAAATCAGTCATTCCCAGGAAAGAGTGAGAGCAGGTGTGGGGAAGAGCTGTTACCTACGTGCCTTTTCACTTGCGGATCCCTGGATCTGCAAGTGGTGGTCCTGGCCATTCAGCTGCTGCTGTTTGCTATGCCGCTTGGTGTGACTTGTCTGCTGTGTCACTCTTCTGATTCTGAAACTTACTGGCTGGCTGGTTTGGCAGGTTTCTTTCTACTGGCTTTGTATTACTGGATAAAATTCCTTGCAAATATAGTGGCTCCTCCTCCTCTGTCTGGTTGATTTCCAGTAAGTGTGAGGGTGTGGTGCTTGTTCTTAAGATCTTAAAATGGGACTTCATAGTTTGGAGTACCCCGAACTGTGTGGTACTCACTGGTGTTTGAGCCTTCCTGAGAGGCAGTTCAAGTTGGTAGCTTGTGGAGTTAAATGTATTTTTCTCTGTCAAAGAAATTATGATTGTCAGAACAGAAAGTGTTCTCTCACAGGTAAGTAAAAGTAATACAGTAGTCTTTATTAATATATATGCCTTATAAATACATTTATTAATACCATATACCTTATAAATATCCATGACTTTTTTTTTCAGTTCTTTTCTGCTATGTAAAGGAGAGATCTTTAGGGTTGTGTTTCATTTGTCTATTTTTGCCCTGTCCATCTGAATCTTGTATCCTGTTAATTAAAGGTAAACCTCCTTGCAGTCATTTCAGTGGGTTTTAATCTACTCTGCTGGTGTCTTTGTGTATTGTTTGTGTTCCCAGGGTGACTGCAAGGAGGTAACATTTCTGAGTCATTTGTGGGCTTGTTTCCTTATCATACTAGCTAGTCCACCCACTGAATTTTTGAGTATAGTATTGACAGTGGTGTGAAAGGCTAGGTCTTTTACCCTGGAATGTTATAAAAGGGTAAAAGTTATATCCTGTAACCTCCTGAGTTCTAAAATTAAAATAGAGTGATTGTCCACTGACGTAAAAGGTCCATCATGCTGTTCCAGGTAACTACACCTAGCAAGCCCTATGGTATGTAAAACAGCACATTTACTGCCTTGTTTTTGTCTGTTCTTGAGAGGAAAGTCTGATACCCAGCATGCCAGAAACCATTGGAGCTGGCTTTAATGAGTACGAATAACAGTAAAGATACAACAACATACGGCTCAGCAGTCCTGTGCAGCTGAAACTCATAGCTCTGCTTCTTCACTGCTTCTGTTGTCTGTGCTGCCTTGGCTGGGAAGTCACTTCTTCTCTTTCAGTACAGACTTGCAGTTAAGGAATGACTCATCCCTTTCTTGCACTGACATTGACCTTGGCAGTTACTCCTTTTCTGTGTGAGAGCAAATGAAGGAGAATCAAGCCTGCAATCCCGAAAAGAAGAATTGCTTAAATTTGATCTCATGAATAAGTACTGAATCCTAATTTCATACTATTTCTGGTCTTCAGATGGAGACGGCAATATATTAGGAATTAAATAATAGTTTTGAAGCAGGATTGAAAATGCAGCACCTGCAGTTTCTCTGTTACGACCTTAACTGTGTAAGTGCCCCCACTGATGGGACCCCAGTAAGGAGACCATGCTGACTTTGTTCAGTTTTTCATGATGTTGGCTGCGTCTGCCATCCAGTATTCTGGTTTTTTGCTTTCTTCTAAAATAGACCAGTAAGATAAGTTGTTACTAAGAGATAAGCGCTGAATGGTGACATACATTTCTGTTGAGTTACTACTAGGTATTAAGTCCTTAGTAAAAGTTTCCTGACATCAGTTTGAGATGCTGGGGTTCCTGAGCTGGAGCAATGTTAGCATGTTTTGGTCAGGCAATAATGTCTGACCTCTCAGAGAAGGCAGGTTTGATCTAGGCGGTGTCATTTCAGTGAAGCTGTGTTCAAAACTCAGACACGTGCAGTGTTAGTGCCTGATGTTTAACACTTTGGAAGATGTTTTTATGTTAGTAATTCCGAATAGAGAAAAATAAGATTCTTCAGAAACAGCTTCCAAATTGTGAGGCAGAATTTCTGCTGTCCAAAAGTTAATATATTCAAAATGAGAAATTACTTGTTAGTTATACATCCTGTGTCTGTTATTAAGGTACTAGTAATAATTACTGTCTGAACTCCGTTTGGACTAACAGCAATACTGTTCATAGCATGAGGATTAAAAGTTAATGGCTTAACTAGAAAAAAAAACTGAGATGTAGTTTTACCAGGTCAGATTGTAATAGTGAAGCATTTTTTAAAAATACTGAAAAAAAAAAAAAGATCAAACCTTTCTCAGCTGCCCCCTCCACTCAAACACTTTCTGTCTCTAAGCGTAAGTTGCTGTGTGGGCTCTGTAAGAAATTACTCGTTGCCCAATGCTAATAGCTGAGCTGTTGTTTCTTGGGTGTTTTGTTTTGTGTCTGGTTTTTAGCAGCTCTTCTTGATCAAGCTATGTTTATCTAAGTTTCATTTAGGAGAGAGTAAAAAACAGCACAGCATGTTTTTATGGCAATGAGATGTCCCATGCTTTCTTTACATTTGCAGTTTGTCCAAGTATGTTCAGGACGATACCTTAACTGCCTCCCACTGTCTACTGTTTGCCAGGGACCAAGACCAGATGGAGTGAGACATTTGCCAAAAATTGCAGCCCAATGGTGGGAAAGGACTTGGAACAAAACAAAATCACAAGGTTAAAATCTTTAATAGGTAACACAGGTAGTTACCTAACTTTAATAATTAACACAGGTAAAGCTGTGTGCAGTCAAGGACCAGGAATGTGTTATTCCAGCATCCCAAATCAAAGGACTTTGCAGGCATCCCCATGTCTCTCACTACAGCAACTCCTGGTAGAGCTGTCTGATTTGAACGCGGTTTTGCAAAGTTAAATTCCCTCCTGAGCAGTGTTCCAGTAAGTGGGTCCTGAGGAAAGCTGTGCATTGATCTGACAGGGATGTTGAAAGATCATTACTGCTGAGCAAGCCAAGGCCTTGTAAACCTGTCACGTTAACGCAGCAGTGCCTGTAACAAGCTGTGTTCAAACGCTCTGGTAGAAAGGGAAAAGCGCTTCCTCTTCCACATGTGAGGTGAGGTGTTTGGTCAACCTCTCCTTGTGCTCTCTGCTTTATGAAATACAAGAACTTTGACTTTGTTGTCTGGTTTTTATTTATTTGTGTGCCATTTGAACTGCAGGCTGTAGTAGTCAGAGATCAATAAGCCAAAGATAACAATGTACCGGGGGGGGTGGTAATTGTAAAAGCGACTTGCTAGAAAAGGATCAGCAGAATCAGGTTGAGGATGCCCAGCTCAGAGGAGTCATTTCTGCTTCTCACACCAAGGATGAGTGAACAGGGTACTGGGCATCCCCCTGACAGTCACTGCAGAAGCAACTCTGTGCTGGGAGCTTGTCCCTCATAAGAGGAAAACATCTATCACTGAGGCAGATGTGTAGATGGTCTCAGAGAGTATTAGATGCCTTGCTCTTCTCACAGAGTAATTTCATCTGTAAAAAGAGACCCACACACTTGTTTTTATTAAGCTGCTCATGGTGTGGGAATGTGCTGGGGCTTTTAAAAATTTTGTTAGTTTGTTTCAGGAGTTTTTTTGTGAAAAAAAAAACAACAAAGGAAACAGCAGGTATGAAGAGTTGTAGTTTTAAAGTCTCACACCAAACGATTCAACTTTCACCCCTGCCAGAATTTATTTATAAACAGAAGGCATGATTTGTCTGAGGTGGGACTTGATCTGAGATTTTAGATAAGAGTATATGACATGGAGAAATGTTTCATAAGAGATAGCTGTTAAAATATGTTCATAGCTTAAAAAAAAGGTAATGAAGTTGGTGGTAACCTGCTCAGACCATATTTCAGCCTGTTAGTTTTGCTTAGTATGCATGTGGCATGATGTGAGTATTTTTAAAGCAAAATTCTGTGATTCCAAAGGCCAGTGAAAGGAGGATGGACAGCAGTGGAGGTTTGAGTGGATCCTGTGGTGATAGGAATGCTGGAAATGGATGCTTAGTGCTGGATAAAAACCTTTTTTATTTTGCAGCTGACTGGCAGCTAGAACTAAACGCTTGATCCCACATCTTTTAAATCAGTTGGTGGAACACCACCATTGGCAGATTGCTCAAGTAAAATGGCACTGATATGCCTGAGGAAACTTCTCAGAGAAATTTTTTAATTATTCAGCTTAACTCCTCATTTTTATATAGAGAATTATCAATTAGGTTTAAAAGGTTTAAGCATAGAATCCAAAGGAGAAATTAACCTTGTTCAATGCAAGGGACTGGAGTTTTACCAATAGCTTGAATTGAAGCTAGGAGTTCCTTGCTGCCAGTCTGCTGGGATGAAGGTATGCCTTGACTGCAGAGAAATAGTGGCACTCCTCATTTCCCTCACTCCATCACATGCCAGGTAGTCTTAGCCCTCTTGTTTAGCCACTTATTTGGGGTTTTATATTTGTCTGTGGACGTAAGAATTGTGCATACAATTTTAATATATCATAAATCCTGACTGAGACTACTTTTGGATTTGTCAGGTTTAGCTCACTGTGGACAGCACAACTGAGCCATTGAGAGCACCAAGTGACTGCTCTCAACTGAGAAAATTTCACAGTAGGTCACTCTTCCTTCTATCTCAGCAAAAAATTGTGAAACCTGGGAATTTTGTTCAACACAGAAAATAATTAGAAGCTTCAAGCCAGTCAACAGGACTGAGATTCCTTTGTCAGGGGCAGCAGGAGTGTGAATATATTAACCCGTGGTGTTCTACTGGAATCCTAGCATCTTACCTACCCTGATGATGTAAAGCAGGGTTATGTTAGGTTCAGTCCTCCCTCAGTTAAAAAAAAGAGGGATGAAATAAAAGAGGTACTTGAGCACTCGAGAACAAGTATTGATTTGTAGCCCTGTAGATGCCTAATATAATGTCAGTTATTATGAAAGTACATGGATTTGGTATGGAAGTCTTCCAAAAAATATATTGGATCATTTATATATAGATAAAGAGATAAATATTGTTTTAAAACTAGAGCTTGTGAGCATCTGTTTTTTACATATTGTTGCAGTGAAATGTTAAACACTCGCTCCCAGGTTTTGAGCTGGTCATCTGCATGAATTGCAGTGTTGCTGTAAATATTTCTCAACGTGGACAGGTAGATGCTCTTGGAAAAACCAGAACAAATTCTTAAGTTGCCAATATTGTCACAAAGTGTCCCTGCAGAGTGAAGTTGTTTGACAAAGTGTTTCCCTGGTGATTTGGCTGCAGATGAAAATGTCTTCCGCAATAAAATTCTGTGCTCAGGTCTCAGTTCTCTGTGCTCATCAATCAGCAAATGACATATCAAGGATTTTTCTGCTGAATTAGTTAATAGGGTGGGGAAAATATGTGAGGCATTGATACTCCTACTTTTATAGGGTTTTTTTTACTCTTAAATACACTTTTTAAAAAAATATATGTATTTTGTTGTCTAGAGCTTCCTTTAGTAGTCAGTAGTGCCGCAATAGAACTAATATAAAACTATCTTTTATGTACTTAAATTTTCTTTTCTGGAAACAATGCCTATTCTGAAAATCGCTGTCAATCATAGGAAAGAGAGAGCTGGGGGAAGGGTGGAGAGATGTCCATTTAGTGACAGAATTTCTATCCTCGGCGCACTCTCCTTTGTGGGTTAATATATTAGTGTTTCGCCAGTAAATGGCATTTTGTAGAATTTTTGTGGCCCTGTGTGTTGTAAACACAGTTTTGCTGGGGATAATCATGTTCTGCATCTGCTGATCCTTTCATAAGATATCATTAATGGCTTTAGAAAGTTCAATTATGTGGCTGCAAAGAAATAAATCACCTTATAGTTTAATTACCTCTAATATAACAGCAGCAAATATCTCCTGGGAAGCTGCCTCCTGTGTTACTAAATGACTGTCAATGATGAAGTTGCTTTCCTTAAAAGATGCTCTGTTAGGGAGATTGTTTCACAGTGTTTTATGCTACATCTGTTTTATGCTGCCAGTACTAAATTTTATAAAGGAATTTAAAATATGACAGATGACAGTAATAACTTTTATTTCATGCCTGTTTTTTAAGGAAAAAAATGGAACTTACTGCAATTCCCATAAAGATTCATAAGAAATGTTTCATAGCAAATCCTTTTTAAATACTTCTAAAATATTTTTTGAGTGATTATATGGGATCCAGGAAAATATCTTAAAAGACATTTTAGCAGATCCCTTCTGTGCGGTGTGTGCCCATCTGCTGTGAAAAATATTAAGAAGGGACCTTCGTTTTCCTACTTACGTGTCTCAATACAGAGTTACTCCTTTTCAGATCCAACCACCAGAGAGGCAAAAAGAGAGCACAGGTGGAAAGATGAGTATCCTATATAAAAAATGAAGTGATAAAAGAATGAGAAACAAGGAAAGGAAAAAAGAAAGCATAAAAGTGCTACAGGAGGAAGACCAGTAAGGAGATGCAGGCCGATGAGCTGGAAACAGAAAAGAAATGGGAAGAGCAAAAATCTTGAACAGGGAAAATCTATGAGAAGGATCAGCTGATTAGGCAAAGGGAAGAGATAGGAGGAAGTGAAATAGCAGAAACACTGAGCATTTAGTAAAAGCAGAAATCAAGGACAAATAATCTAAGGATAGGATATAAGACAGTATTTTCTGCCTTTTCCTCCTGTCACCAATCAGTATTTCGGAGAGAGGTATGACGGGCAAATGTCAAAAGCACAATCAACTTGTATTTTCTTGTTTGTCCTCTTCTTAGGACTCTGGTTTTCCTTTTTGTGATTTTGGTTCACCATGTTTACTTTGAGTCAACTGCACTTCCTTTAATACCATTAAATTGCTGAAATTGGTGACTGCTTTGAATTAAATCATATGATCTTAGGATCATAGCTGGAACTAAGAGGCTTTAAAATTATTCTGAGCCATTTTGAATCATCTCTTCCTCTTGCTTCTAGAAAAGTGCAGGTTTCAGTATGTCCCCTCCCCATTTTAATCCAGTAACTAGCAAACACTCTGACTTGATAGATCAAGTGTACAAGAGTGTGCAGCCTTCAGTGTGAATACAGTGGTGGTACATAATCTCAAGCATCTCCCTGTCCCTAAGGTGGTGAGGTGGCTCCAGAAGAGCTCCCAGGATTTAGACACTGACCAAAATTCATGACTGGGTGCAGGGATGCAAACCCCATGGCTGTGCTGTGGCCCACCCTTTTATCTGCAGACTAACAAAGGTTAGGTACGGCAGGACAATAAAAGAGCAAGGCTTTTTGAGTGATAAAGCCCTGGCACATTTTTTCTCTTCAGATAAGAGTGGTCTAGGGAGTGTGCCTTGCCCTTTTCTTTGGGCAATTTCTTTACAGCAGGGGTGCACATTTGTTAACACTGTACAGGGTAATAGGTAGGTTGTTAACTAATGGCTGTTTTCAACCTCTAAGTTGTAGACCATAACAACAAGAATACATTCTGTTTCAAAGGGGGGTTTTTTAAAGGGAAAAAAAAAAAAGGGGGTTTTGCTGAATTCAGGAGGTGGGAGTTAGGTAGCACTTAATGTATTGAATGCAGTGAGGGAAAATTTGAGCATAAGGTACGGAGACATGTAGGTTGGATTTGGATGAACACATTTGTGTGTGGAAAATTATATACTGTCTCAACGAAAATTGCTTCTTCCTTCTGAAAGAAAATGTTTTCTTCCATGTTCTGGGAGAAGTTACAGTTCTCCCATTGTAGCATGTATAATTTTTTCCCCCATACACATAAACAGAAGGACTATTGAACTAATTTTTGCAAAAATAATATAATTCCTTCAAGGAAGTTTCTTTCTTTCTTCAAAATGTTTTTATTGTCTGTGTTGATTATTTTATTTTAAAGCTGTGAACTCCTGGCCTGTTTTTCATTGTTTTGGCAGGAATAAAAAGTACACCACAGATACATCCCCCTCTTCCTAAAAATAATTTCCAAATTAGAAAAAAATGTTCAGAAACGTTCTGAGAATATCTGATTGAAAGTTGCCAGTACTGAAATAATGTCTTAAGAGTAAAGAATAAGAACAGAATCAAGTTAAATGAAATCTTCTTGATTCTCCCGGGCCAGAATTAACATAAATACAGAATGAGTGTAAAGTGAGGAATAATAACATATTATATGTATTTTATTTATATATATATCAAATGTAACAGCCATTTAAACAAAATAGCAGATAAGGAAGATGCATCCTGGAAAAAACATAGGTCAAAGTAAAGTCCTGCTCTTTTGTCCTTCCTTCCCTGTTTTTATTTTGGCTATCCACAGGTGATCCCTGTCTTTATTTAGCAGGGATAACTTTTAAAAGGCAATGCTCTCACAAGAACCGGGATTTTCAAGAGAAGGTCTGCACTCTGCCTCCAGTGATAGACAACATGTTTGGGTTTGATTTTGGCTCTTTTACCTAGTCTGGAGTGGGACCTCATTTGGGGCAGCTGTGATGGTTTGTGACATGGAGCAGTGGAACTGTGTCAGAGATGTGGGGACATCAGCAGGGAGTAAAACTCTGGTTTTAGAAACATTGTACAGGGAAAAGAGGAGATTCTTCAAACATCTGAGATGAATGAGTGCATAGTGAACCCTGAGCTGGCTCGTGCTGTTTGTGGGATGCTGGGCGTTGCCATAGAGACCAAGAAAGGGGGAACAGAGGAGTTTTGAAGAGAATATCAGCTGGGGCTTTAGTAATGCTAACTTAATATGTGATGTATGCCAAAGAACCCTGCTGGGGAGCTGGGCACTAATGTGGTATCCGAGCAGGAGAGCATCGAGGTCACCTGGTGTCTGCAAAGAACGACTGAATTCACGTCTTGGACATGTGAGGATGTGGTGGAAATAAACTCAACTTGCATTCACATATGCAGGTTATTTCCAAGTTATCTATAGGCATATTTCCTGACAGGGTAATTGCTTCTGGTTCCTCTCCCATTCCTGAAAATACATGGTTTACTTCTAGCAGTGACTGCTGTGGAGATAATAGCTGAATCCTTAGTGTCTTGAGATCACCACCCACACATCCCAGAGGCTACATAGGCTCTCCTGCTCTGGCTGCCTAGTTCTCTTGGCAAATAAAATAAAATGTAGACTGACCTTCCCCTTGTGCTTTGGCAGTCATTTTGTGTTCTCTGTACTTTTTTCTGTTGATTCAGAGAAAATGTGGAGTTGACATTGTGGTTGGTTTGTGTTAGTGGAACAGATTTAGGAAGGTGTGCTACCTGCACAGCTATCTTCACTAGGATCCTGAGTCTGAGCACTTGGATTTTCAAAGGTGGATGTTGAGTGTACTCGTAGGCAGCTGGCTGGACCTAGCACTTCCCCTCAAGTCTGGGGACCCACCCACTCTTCATGGAGCTGCACATTTCTCCCAAAGCTGTTTGGGCTAACAGTTGTGTATGGAGCCAGGTGTCTTCTCTCTTCAAGCAGATAGTTTTAGCTGTATTGTGACTATACTTTACAGTAAGTCACTATCCAAGATGTGCACTAAAAAATTCATTTTTGTTTTAATATGAAATACTGTCTTCTACTAAATGTATGAAGCCCATCAAGTGGGTACAGTACAATAGATGTCGAATAAATTAATTATGTACAGGAAGGAGAGTCAGAACAGAGTTTGTCTCTGCAGCATGGAATCAGAATCTAGACAAGACTAAGAACTGTTCAAAATCAAGAGATATGACTGCTCTGTAAATGATGCAAAGTAAATAGCATTTTTTAAATTAATGTCCTTGGCATTGGCTGTGTTAATGCTTCCCTTTTGAAACATTTATTTTTTCATTAATGGAGCTAATGTGACTGAGAGATGGATGTGAAGAAGTGCCAAGCACCATGTATGTTTAGATGAGGAACAGTCAGCTGCAGTGCGTGCTCATGCTGACTGTGCTTGTTCTTGATGTCATGGTACTGAAAATCATAGGAGAACAGCATCTGGGGGGTATGCTCCTTGCATCAGTCAAGAGCCCCCTATACCATAAGGCCTTCATGAATTTACATGGTCTACATGCTCATCTATTCCTTCATTCCTTCCATGCTCCCTTTCTTCACTGAAATGAGAGTTGCCTGCATGTTTCCTGCAATATAGCAGCTTTGTCTTCTTTTGCCAGGGCCAATTGCTTTTTCATACATAAAGCTTGATATGTCTCTTATCTGCCTTTTGACCTCATAGCTCTTCTTTCCTCTCTTCCATCTTTTCCCTAGCTTGGTCTTTCTTCCTTTCCCTGAGGCAATTTTTTTCTGGGTGCCAGCATTCCTAAATTGTACTGCAAGTCCTTTAAGGAAAGGGAGGAAATGGGGGTTCTTCTTTGCCAGACTCATTACCTCTGGCAAAGAAGGTGGCAGCCATTCCATGGCTCTTTGGTCTATAGGCCATTACCCCCAGACCTGGATTACTGAAACAGCTGCATATGCTAACCACTGCAAGAGGTCACAAATCCTGTGCAGATATACACCTTTTCCATATAATTTTCTTGCTTTCATCAAAATGAATATAACATTTTCCAGTGCCTAGAACATTCCATGAAATGATGGAATTTATCAAATAATCTAGCATCCTGAAATTATCTTGTAATAGACAAAAGTATGGAGAAATGGCACTTGTCCAACAATCATATCCAAGGATGAAAACTACCCTACCTATGTACAAATAGGTCAACAGTCCTTAAGCACAGGTTTTCTTCTGGGCTAAATCAGTTTCTTTACAAAGCTGTTCTGCAGAGTTGTCTTATAAGTCTTTGGCAAAAAATAAGGCTGCCCATTATTCTGTGTGTCTCTGTCCCATTGTTCCCATTCCTCACCAGTCTTTATGTCAGCATTGCACGGGCTTGTGGGCTTTGAGTGACAGTGAAGTTTTTCCACAGCATCTATGCACGTCCCACTGTGCAGTTACACCTCCCAATTCCCACCATCTGATTTGTGAGGGGAGTTTTGAGTTTAAAAATGGATTGATCTGTTTTCTTGCCTTTTCCTTTTTTCTTTTGCCTAGGGTTTCCCATGCCTTCATCATGTTAAATCTGGTAATCAAAGAGCTGTGTAGACACATTAACTTGCTGACCTTACAGAAAGCATGCACCCAAAACAGAAACCTTTTCTAGAGCAGGGTAACCACAGAAACTGTACCATGAGCATTAGACTAGGAAAAGAACTGAAGTTCATATGCTTTTGTCTTTGGTTACTGAGGTTTAGTTATGTTTATTTTGAATTTGCAGTGTGGTTTTGTATTTGTGATTTCTGTTTTGCTTTGCTTGGATCTTTTGTTTGTTTGTTTGTTTGTTTTTGTTTTTTTTTTTTTAATGAAAGGAAATATTTGCTTTTTTTTTTAGAAAACTATTAAAACAGAAGATGGAAATTTTCTTGAACAGAAAGAAATATGAGTGGTTCTGGAATTTGTTTCTTTTAAATTTCAGTGTAAAATATGTCAAAAAGACTTTTAGTTCAGAAGTTGACATGAAGCATAAAAAACTACTTGAGTATACTAGTATTTAACTTTTGAATTAAGTATTTTTCATTACTCCAAAAATATGTTATATATATTTCATTTTGGAGTTCAGTCTTGATCCAGTTTACTTGCCGTGATAAAGCCTGCGGTCCATTAAAGCCCAAAGAGATTCATAGAGAGCAGTTGTTCACCATAGTATCATCTCTCAAAGATAAATTATGCAGCAGTAAAGATAAGTTCATAAACTTTATTGTATTACTTTAGTAGCAGTGCTTTAGGTTCTACTGGGAAGGCAAATTCAACACTAAGGCCTTCCCCAAGGTTTATTAAACTGTCCTAGAAGCTGCCAGTATAATTTTTTTTCCATTTTTGGATGTTTTTCTAAATTCAGTAGTTGGAGAGGGAAGAAGGTCTTTTTTTCTTGGTCTTCGCTTAATCTTTCTGACTTTCTGCTTCCACTAGCATGTAGAAGAATCATACTGTGAGAAGAAAACGATGCTCTCTTTACGTGATTGACTCAAACACATACAGCTTTTTATAAGCTCGCCATTTTTCTTCAATAGCACGCATCTTTGTCATAGTTTAAAATTTGTCTAGAAATAGAAGTTACAGTTCTTGAAATTATGTGCAGTTATGAGCAATATGTACCATCCACATTTTGCATATGTCGAGACAGTGTTCTAGTTTTATTGGTATAGTAAAAAATTATAAGAAGTAAACAGTCAGTGGAGTGGAACTTAATCAAATACTAAAAAAATCAGGTTCAATCAAATACTACTTTACATTAGTATTTAAAAGACTTTTAGGAGAAAATATTTTTCAAGCCTTTATGTGGTAATCCTAAAATACTAGGTTCTTTCTGGCTGTTGCAAGCCATACAAACGCAGTGTTGGCACCAGATGATTTGTGTATATTTATCTTCGATTAATGTTTTCTTAAGAATTTCAGGAGATCTTTAAGCAGCTCTCATTTTTGCTGTTTATTTCTGGGTTTTGTTTTAAGTAGATCTAGATATATAAGTCGATATTGTAGGAATGTTGAACTATTGCTGATCTAGCTGATGTTGGAGTCTCCTCAGAGATGTAGTTCAAACTAAGTTACAAGATGGAGGATATAAAGAAGGGTAAGAGGGAGAGCTTATGTCTTCACTGCTTATGCAGGTATATCTTTTGCAGCCCAAGTGCAGTTTTCATGTAAAATCCAAGGCATAGATTTATTTTTCTTTTAGGCACAGTGTCTCTGGGTGATTTGAGATCCAGGGAACTGCAGCTACATCATAGTAAATGCACCTTTGTAAAGGTGTTACGGAGAGGGAGCAAACAAAAGGTACTTCTACTGTAGTAAACATCTCATTTTGGTAGTAAGACGTAGCCAAGCAGAGAGCTGCTACCTAGTCTTTGAGTCATTTTTTAACTTCCACTGCCTTTAGATAAATCCTAGGAGGTGAACATCAGGAAATTAAGAGCAGTGTCAAGATGGCAGGCACAATTGTGATGAAAGGATCCAGATGTTTCCTCTCTATGGGTGCAACAGGATGGATCTTGAACCTCATTAATCCCTTTTCTGAGTCCTGTTTTCTAGAGCATGTGCTAATCAAGGAGGAAGCTGTCTGGAAACACTATTACAAAGCAGCTTGTCCACTGTGCAGTTGTTCAACTGAGGATCCATTTTTCTGTATCTGAAAGCATCTGTTGGTCACCTTAGAGCACTGAGTTAGCTGAAGGGTGCTGAGTGCTTCACTGGAAATACAGCTCTGATGTATTTCTCATCTCATTACCTGAGATGAGACTAAGGGAAAGCCATCTTCTGCATATGCTCTCTCTTTGGCACCAAGCAGCTTTCTGACTTTTAGGGAGTCAAATGTTTAATCTACGTGAGCACCTCTCTATTGATGCTGCTCATTTTGATTGTCATAGTAGAGCAGAAAAAAGCAGGTGAAAACACAGTGCCAAATTCTCCAGAGCCTGAGTATCTGCATACAACTGTTGTGTCTAGGCAAAGCTGGTATTTATAATGCCTCTGGAGTGGCAAAGAAATGAGGCATGCTATGAGGGAGAAGATGTTTTAGGCCTTAAAGAGGGATTGATTTGTGGTTATTATTGCTGCCTTTGATCTGCCAACAGGGATCTGAAACTAATCCACCAGAGCAGCACAAGTCTGATACATAAAGCCAGATGGAGATGCCAGAATAGGTTATGCCTGCTGTCTTTGACACTGCATTATCATGAAGTGATAAAACAGGTAATAGAAAGCAAAGCAGGCAGAGGATGGGAGTGAGTGGACTGCAGGAATGCTGCCAGCAGTGTGAAGTGACTGCCGGTTGTTAAAGCCACTGCAGGATCAATTAGCCATTTGCAGCATTAGCCTGTCCTGGTGAGAGGCTGAGGCGCACAAAGCACTTGGTTGCCACACAACCCTGAATATCTCTGGGTGCTTCCATGCTAAATTGAAGGAGTATAAAATACAGAATCCCTGTATTTCAGAAGTAATCCCACAAGTACATATGGCCATAGAAATAAAAAACCAGTTTACATAAGGACTTTTACTTCATACCTATACCATATTTTACCCCAGCTGTGGAGTGTATCAGAGTGAATCTCATTCTAAGATGTGCTGTAATGTGTGAATATGGTCTAGCTGCTGAGATGTTGGTGGGATTTTATCACTTCTGGTTGCATTTTGTTTAGAAATTAGAGCAGTTTGGGGCTTAGTATCACTATTAATTCTCTATAGATCTCGTCATTATCTGAGTCAGCTAACTCATTGCATTAGAAGGGCTTTATATAGATGTTGGATCAATTGGCAGTAAGTTGTCGATAAATGCGTCTCCTAGACACTGCAATTGACAGGTTAATGAAGTGCTTTCTCACTGACAGAGAGCTGTTGACAAATCTTTTGTCACTTTGCATTGCTTTTCCCACTCCTGTATTTCTCATAAATCTACTCCATATCACAAGCTTGGGGAATGCTGGGATTGGAATCACAGAATCACAAAGGTTGAAAAAGCCCTTTGAGATCGTTGAGCAAGCATGAGCACAGCAGTGCTAGTCTACCACTAGATCATGCCTCTAAGCACGGCATCTACACGTATTTTGAATACTTCCAGAGGTGGTGATTCCACCACTTCCCTGGGCAGTCTGTTCCAATGCTTGACCACTGTTCCAGTAAAGAAATTTCTCCTAATACTTTATCTTTCACAAGTAAGGGGATGCCTGTTTGCTCCCATTGTGTACATAGGCTGGAATTTGGGAAACATGTTAATAGCATGTTGGTTGAGAAACCGGAAAGAAAGAACCAAGGATCATGTTTGCCCTCCCTGCAATGTGTTCTCTAACATGTTTCAAAGAAGATGCAAAGTAGATGATCTGCAGTTTATCCATCAAGACTGCATCATTGTGTTTGGCTCCCTGTTGTTACACTCTTTCTACCTTTGTTGTTGCTGTGGCACTTAGACTGATTCAGTGCAAGTGTTTTCAACTGCATGTTCTTTCTCTTGCCCAGAAGAAGGTGGAATCACTGGTTTATTTTACATCACACTTGAAGGTTCCTGTGGGTGCCTCTTGCAAATATCTGATGAGTAAACTAGTTCTTGTCCTTTTCAGTAAAGTTCCGTATTTGTTCCTTTAAGTCATGAGCATTTGTAAGCACCAGCAATTTAGGATAAGTGCTGCCTACCTACAGCAAAAGGATGTTGAGCAAAACCAGATCAGTATGCATAATTCCACCTTCCTTGCAAGAGAAACTATTTAGGTCAATGCATGTATTAAGAAGTCACAGAGTGACTCATTGGCCTTAGCTATTACTAGCACTTGATGAGAAAGCATAATTTTCACTCCACTGTTCATAGCCAGCCTAGATATTGTTCATAGGCTCTTGTACATAGTTTCGGGTTTCTGAGCCACACTGCAACTGTAGTTTGCCTTTTAGCTTGCATGGATAATTGACCTTAAAGGCCAAACCTTGAACCCAATGAAATCAGAAGCAAAACTTGTATTGATTTTGTTGAAATCAAAATCAAGCTGACACTGTATTGCCATTTCATCTTGACAGATATTGGGGGAGACGAAAGCCTTTCAAAAGGCTTTATGTTTTTCACACTGTGGGCCCTGAAAGACAGTGAAAGTAACTTGGAAAGTCATGCAGATTAGATGACATCAGAACTTAACTGATGTCAGCCTTACTGCTCTTTTCCAGCAGGTTGGTCAGCTTCTTGCTTTGCAAGAGGGAAGGAAGCCAGTGTAAAAATCTGCCATAGATTAGAGATTTTTCAGAGGGTGAGGACTCAAGTAGTAAGTGAGACTTCTTATCTCACCCACTTCATCTAGCACTATGGAGCACAAATCTAGGAAAAACACTGCTGTCAAGAAAACATGACTGTATCACAGTTTGTTTCTGGTAGATGAAGGGAAGCCCAACCCTTTGCTCAAGGTGTTAATGGCATAAAAAAACCTATGTGATTTTCCTGTTGTTTTGGAGCCGCCTCCAACTGTGGGCAAGTTTGTTTTACAGAACAGAGCTTTAAGAAAGAGGACAAACTAAAAAAGAAATGGCAAACATTCAAGCAAATGTTACTGTCTTGTGTTACTCAGGAGCTGGTTCAAGTTTGCTGATTGCTCAGTTTCAGTGTGGTCTGAGTAATGAAGAGCTGACTAGTGAGCCTAATTTGGGGTAATTCCCTCAGTACTTTGAAGCATAGCAAAGCCAGAAAAACTCTAATGAAAAATAATGGAAAGGTAGCTGGGGGCTTAACTTATGATCTCTGCTCATTACAGTAAGCGACATTTTCTTTGCAGTGTTGCCATAAAGATTATTGGCTGCCACATAGCATAGGTCCCTCCTGAAACGATTCTGGAACAGCTTTGTTGGCACAGTAAAAGCCATGGAAAATCATCAAAGATTTGCTTAAAAGCCAGTGGATTGTTTGCCAATAGATTGTTGCTAGTAGATGTTAAGGTTGTGATGCATTGTTCAAAACTGCCTGGAAAATTAGGTGAATAGTCTATATCGTTTTATTAAGTGGTTTCTGAGTGGCCATCTCTGGTCTTCCACAATAAAGTTATATAACTGGAAAACCATTGTATTGATACATTTTGGTTTCATATAGAACTACTCAGTCTTTGGCTTTCAATACTTCAGCATTTTAACATATATGACGACAACGATCTTGAAATTGACTTTGAATCACCTTTTTCCTTTGCATTTGTGTTGATTTGTCAGAGCACAACTTACCAGGTGTCTGATATAATTGGCACATTTGTGCCCATGTTGGCCAGGGAGTAGTTGAAAGGACTGTGTTTGGGAACTGGAAAGACTTGCATCGACCTGTTAAAGCTTGTTCAAAACTCTGTCCAAGAACAGCTTTTCTGCAAAGTGTATCTATCATGAGTTAAACAAAGCCAGCTCATATGGCCAAGTGAAATCAGAATGTCTGAGATGTGTAGTACTTCAGATGTGTCAAAAAGGAACATTTTCATTGCAGTGTTGCCATGAAGTGAAGTGAGTTTCCTCTATTCTTCATCTTCTTCCTGGTAGTGCTTTTAAGCAGCTAAATCCTGTGTCCTGGAGGAGCCAAGTAAACTCCTTCACTGATGCCAGTAACTGCTCCATATCCCTCTTCTCTTGTCCTGGCAGTAGCAAGGCTAACCACAGTCTCAGAAGATATATATACACATGGCCAGCCACAGGCAGATTAGTATGATGGGAGGACAGATGGACACATAAACACAGAGAAGACAAACAACAGTCTGACTGCATTCCTCAATACCTTTCCCTGTAATGCTTAGGGAAAACCCTGTGCCAGGGATCCCTCTGATACCTGGCTCCCCAGTCTTGATGTTTCAAATATCAGGCCCCTAGACCCAGTCTCACTAGCCTACATCTCCTCAGTCTTTCTGGGCACTGATCCTAGAGTGCCTTGGCCGCTCCAGTATCTGGGACTCAGTCCATGCTGTTGACCAGCTGGTCTGTCTTGAACTTTGCTGATGGGACATGTGTGTGTGCTGCCAGAACAGAGGGCACATTCACACAGAAAACAGCTGGAAACAGGATTTAGGCAGGACAAAGTCAAGGTGATTTGGCACAGAGTTCTGCCAGTCAAATGTTCTGACCTCCCCTGCTTGCGCACTGTTGACCTCATTTATTCCCTGCCTCATCCTCTTTTTCCCTGCACTTGTTCTCTACTGTCATCCTTGGTCACTCCCACTCTACTGGTCTGTCCTCATAAGAGCTCATAAATCCTGTATAATCCTTAAATACTCTTGTTCAATCCCAGAACTCTGTCTAAGCATCCCATCCTGTGTCCCCTTTACGCAGTGGTGTGCAGAGTTCACGTGGCCTTCCAGAGTTTCTTGTGTGTTGGGTCACACAAATGGATTGTGTGACAGGACTGGGACATCTTCCTTTCCCTTTGAGGGTCTCAGAGGTGGTGATTCAGGGAGGTTAGTTTGGTTGATTTCCCCACCTTGTCACTGTGTCCCTTGTCACTGTTTAGTCCTTATGTTTATTTTAAGGAGCTGTTGGAGAGCTGGCCTGGCAGCCAGTTGGGATGGCCGAGGCAGACACCTTGTGAGAGGGGGGTGAGCCAGCCCAGCAGGGCAGGGCTGCTGATTAAACACTTTGTGTGGGGAATTGCAGTCTCCTGGATATCCTCCATGGTAGTGCCAGTGAAACTGGTCATCCTCAGTGTGCAGCAGAGCAATCTCAGATTAACTCAGACACTTCAATTTTGCTTTAAAAAAAAAAGGAAAAAAGAGACCCTCTGTATCAGTATTTCCCCAAAGTCCCTTCTATACATTTTATTGGTACACTTCATCTAGTTACTGGAAAAGGAATACATACCTGCCAGACATAAAATAACTTAAAGAAAGTTCCTTAGCTTGCACTTACTATTTTTGCCATCTGTTTTCCTTTTTTTAAATGTTAATTAGGTACACAGCAAAATGCATGTAATAAATCAATAATAAAGATTATGTAAGGGCATTTATCTGAGCAGCAGTGTAGTGTTCAAAAAGGAAAGTGAGCACTGTTTTACTGAAGCCCAAAGGACTCCACGTGGACAACAATATTAAAATAACATAAGAATGAAGAATACTGTGCTCAGCTGTCTCCAGGAGGATGTCTGTGCTGTGTGCCAGTATGTTTTCTCTGCCGTGTTTGCTGCCTGTCCAGGGTTAGTTTGAGATCAGGCAGGCGGCCTTGAATTGTCCCAACAACATGGGAAATGGAGCAACTGTTGATTTATCTATTGCATGCTCATAAATTACAAATACATAAAGATAAGGGTTGTGATGATACAGTTTACTTCAGTAAACAGAAGACACTTCTTTCTCACTTGAGTTGTCTTTTTCCTTCTTAGCGGTGGATTTTTATCTGCAGCTACCTGTGCTGGCATCTGCCAAAGAAGCTGAGCATGCCCATGTGGTTTCTGTGGCTCCTGATTACTTTTGATGAATTAGCTGTAGGATGCCATTTGTTGTAGTAGATACCTCAGCCCTCAGAGTTTAGACCGATGCCTGTATCTGGTGCTAAATTGTTTTTTCTGGTCCTAAGTAGGAGAGCACTATTTAATCTGTGAAAACAAGTAGGAAAATATTCCACTGCGATCTGTGCAAGTTCTTACCCTTGAGGACTTTAGTTTCTGGCCTGTGCAGTTTTTTAATGCCTGGGGTAGATTCAGTGACTGGTCTGCACGTGTAGGCTCAACAGCTCATTCATTGCTCCATTCAAAATGGAGCATGAGAAAGATCAGACCTGAATGTGCTTGAAGATTTGAGTCTCAGGTGAGAAAGTCCTCATAATTGAAGTAGTCTGATATGGCTGTCTACATGCAGAAATTAATTGTTCTCTCCATTGTGCTCTCAGGCTGCTGTTTCATTATACTGGCCTAGCTGGGGGTTGTTTTATCAGCATAACAGATTCTCTAGATGAAATCTTAATTCCTGTTTGTCTCTGTTTTGAAAGAAATAAGAATAAGCATGCCCTGTCCTTTCCATTTTTGTGACTGTTCCATGGAGGCCCCCCTTGTGTGTCTCTATGGATTTGTTGCACAGCTGAAGATTTTCAGTGCTGGAGTCCCTGGGTATCAAGATAGGTCTTTCAGAAACTAGATGTTACTGTTCCTTGTGCTTTCAAAATTGTGTCTGCCAAAAGCCATGCTTCTTGTAAGGTCTTTCAGGTTGGGTATGCAAAATCATTAGCCAGCTTTGCAAATCTTGGCCTCTACATTTTCCTTTTTTAAAAACCCTTTTTTTTGTTAGGCTTCTATGAGCTTCCTGCTGTGCTTCCCTTACAAGCCTCACATTTAAAGTAGTTGCTTCAAAAGGCTGCTAGCCTCAGAGAATTTAAGGAGAAGGCTTACTTTTATTACTGTGTATTAATTAAAGAAATACCTAACACCTGCTTGGAATTCCTTTATGGAAAAAAAAAGACATTAGTTCTCCATAACATGCAAGATGGTGAGTTCAAAGAAGCAAGGATTAAATTAACCATTTTAAGAGCAAACGGCAGAATTAAAATTATCCATCTATTGCCAGCCCAATAGGAGAGCAAGTGTTTGTAAATCATAGTTACCTCAGCTCAAATCTGCCCTCACTGACACATCAGATCTGGGACCTCTGAGCTGAGGCCAGAGGTCCCTCTGGTCAGGGTCTGTCTCCGACAGTAACCTGTAGGGATAGAGGGTGGGAAATGTGGCACATACAGGTTGAGTCTTTCTTTTCTTCAGAGCAGTAAATAGACTGGGGTGGAGGGATCCAGCAGAAGGGAGCCCTGTGGAAAACTGAATGGTGAAGTAGCCAGTAGGAGACACATGGGATTTATTTTGGAGGGTGCACATTCTACACAGATGCTGAAACAGTGAGCTCCAGAAAGTTTTGGCAGAATACTTTTTTTTGCTTGTTGAGATTTGGAGTGTTTTTAGGCAGGAATTCTGAGTAAGTCAACTTTGGACTGTGTGACTCAGCAGAGTCTCTAATGTAAGATAGCTAACAGCTTGTGAGAGTGCAGAGTGGGAACATAGAGGGAGTGGTTGGGTGGACTCCATCTAGCATTTTAAAATAGCTAAACATGAGTGTCTGCATGTCAGCTAGCTACCCACTGTCCTCTGTAGCTGGTGAAAATCTTTAACAGAGCAGTGCAGCTAAGCATCTCATAGCAGACACTTGTACCTGATCAGCCAAAAGCTCTTTACTCCACTGGCTTCATTAGCCAGATCTCCACTGACTCGGAGACATGGGCTTAAATACGTAGCACTCCACCTGTGCTGAATCCTTGTCTTCTTATCTCATTTGGGCTCCAGAGAATGAAACTGGCCAAAAGAAAAGAGCTAATCCAAGATACGAAGAGATAATCAGTTCTCCTAACAAGTGCATTTTGAATGTATTAGGGATTTCTTGTGGTGCAGAAAGTGTATTAGGTGAAAAGTGTAAAAGGTGAAATGTAGGACTTAGGGGGAATTAGGGAGAATAGTGACAGACAAAGTCTGCAGGAACTATAGGTTATGAAGATAATTGAGGCAGGTGGAAGAAACAGAAAAAATAGCACGGGTTGTTATACTTGGGAGTGTCTCAGGGCTGGGCTCTGGCGTGTGTACATTTGGGACAGTCTGAAGCATTAAGCATCCCACAGTGGTAGCAGGCTACAGAGGAAGGCACACCATTAACAGACCTAAATAATGGAGCAGTTTTACAGCACATTGAGAGCTGTAGGTTCAGTGGCCCAGAGGCTCTTGCAGCACGTGGCACTGTCAGCACCTGCCCCCTTCATCCAGCCAGTGGTGCCTCCATCGTGGAGCAGGAGAGAGCTGCACAGACTGGGACAGGCCAAAACTGAGTGGTTCTGAAAAAACTTGTGAGGGCTTCAGATGATGAACATCGCTGACACTGCTGCCATCTGCTCTCAGAGCACTTGAAAACAAAGGGCAAAAAGTTAGCTTTCATAAAATGAATCATTCATGTCTGATTTTCCTTACTAAGAATCCTAAAGCTGCAGTTTGCCATTTGGGTATAAGGAAAACAGATAACTGGTTTCACTTACACATGCAGTGTTCCTCTTCATTGAGATCATCTGAGTTACATCACAGAGACTAAAAACATTATTGGTGAACTACCACCATAATATGATACTCGCATGGTAATTTTAACCTCCACTGTTTTCTCTCACTGGTGTGTTACTGACCAGTTAAATCCCAGTGTGTCCCTTTCCTGGGAGGAGGAATACATGGTTTGAGGGCATGACATGTTAGCAGCTCCCACATGGAAAAGGTCAGTCCCAGTCACTCAGAGGGGACACCAGAGCAACAATTAGCTATGGAAAAATTAGTGTGACAAAAGCACTTTGTTGTAAGTGCATGTGAATTGTAACTAATGCAGTGTAGCCAGCCTGTATCAGTTCTGCAAGCACTTCTTTCAGCTTTGGCTTTCTAGTGATACCAGCACTGATTCAGCCCTTCCCTTCTCCCACTTCATCAGCTGGGGCTTAGGACTGTCCTGTCGAGGTCACTGTGAATGCCCACTTTGAGGCTTTGTCTAAGCCCTAAATATCTGCCTGACCCTGAACTTCAGCTTTTGAAAAATCAAGCAGAGCTGGAATGTTTCACCTTCGTTTCCCTGATTAAAGTACGTACCTGGAGGTAACATCTCTCCAGGACCATATTTAACTATCCTTTTTATATTCCATTCTCACCCTGTAGATCTGTTACAGACACAAAGTGAGACCAGTGTATTCCTCATGGCTCAGTCTTGAAATTCTCTTTCAAAATGCTTAAACTCAAAAAAATCAATGTGTGCCTCAAACACGTTGCACTAGTTTCTTAGCTTACACAAATTCTCTCTTATCTCTGGGAGCATGTAGCCCTTGGCTAGTGAGCATTTTGTTGTACAAGAGAGAAAAATTGAAGGTAGTTGTGCTGAATTTGTTTTTCAAAGTGACTCTTTTGACCTTATGAATTTAAGAATTTTAACTATGGTTCTGTTTTTAAGTTCAGAGATTTTGGTAGCAAGACTGTATGCTTTCAAGTTACAAGGTTCCATGCCTGATCTTACGCTGTAAATTGCAACAATTAGCAATTTGTGGTTTAATTTAGAAGGATCACCTACTTTCCTAAATGCTTAAGTAATGTGGCAAGCTGTGGTTATTGATTCTCTCTGAATTTATTACAAGAAAGCTGTATTCACTCTCTCCTCTTGGGAATGCCTCTCCTGAACTGCATGCTTGCCTAGTGACAGCTTAGACCCCTGATACATAACCAGAGACCTTGCCTAATATCCTTGCAACTACTTAGGGAATTTTTATTAAGTAAAAGCATCATTAAAGTAGACAGAATGATGAAGTTTAATGAGCATCTTTCTCACTTGATGTTGTTAGTTTTGCTGCTGCAGCAGCCATGCTGCTGTCTTTTGTTACTTCCAGTGGGGCAGGTAGAGAATGCAGGAAGATTTTGTTTATGTTTATATCTGCATACAAAGAAGCATTTTTTTCATGAAAGCTACTTTTAAAAATATATATAAGGAAAGAAGGCTTCTCAGAGTGTCTGTCTGAGGGCTTTCTGCACTTACAGTCTTGCAATCTCCCCTCTAATTTTAATGTAATGAGAAGTCTGTTTACAACATTGTAGCTAAGTCTACAGGGGTTCTGCAGTTTGTGAGCTGTGGTAATAATAGCCAGCTTCTGACTATTACTGCAAACTGCAGGCATCCCAAATATTTGTTTGCACTCCAGATTTTGTCCTGCTCAGAGCTGTACCAGCACTGGGAACAGGTGACGTTTCAAAATATCCAGTGGGAAGACACTGCCATGAATGTGTTACCAGCACTTACCTCATAAATCTGCCTTGAGACTGTGGCCACAATCTGCATCAAAATTCTTTTGTGTGTTTATGGAGACAAACTGCCTTGGCTGAGGGTCTAGTCATGCAAACAGCTATGTCAAGGTGCCATCCTCTAGCACATCACCATCCTTCAGCTGAGCAGCAGAACTGTCTGTGTGCATGTCTTCAGCTGACCTCTGCTGCCCAGGATGATGTGCAAGTGTCTCTGCTTAACACATCTGACTCTGTGTTTGTGCAGAACAGGAACATGTACCTAGCTTGTACAGCTTGGCTACAGCTGTTTCTGTGTCTTTCCAGTAAGTACTGAAATCATTAAAGACTTTATGAAAACTTCACATCTATTAAAACTAAAGGGTTATAGGTCCTTGTGGAGGTCAGATAATTTCTTCTCTGTGCAGATTAGCTCCATTAGTGTTTTTATTTTGCCTTTTTTCCCCTGCAGCTTTTTTTCCCCTGCGTGCTGTAATAGTGGTGTCTGTTGTTGTACCAGAAGTTCATTGAGAATTTTGAATTATCTTCTCCCTAGTGTAACAGAAGGCAAATTCTGTCTCAGAGGCATTATGACAGTCATGATTGTATTTAAATGTTGTGACACCATATGTCTCCTCACATTTGAGGTATGTAGACAAAAGAAAGAAACCCTGTGTGTGAAGGCTAGTATAATCTGAATATGTCTGATCCTTGCTCTTTGACTAGCAGATGAAAGCACTCATCTTCAGTTGGGATAGCAATGTGCATTGGAACTCCCTCTCAGTTTGCCAGGGAAACCTAAGTAGATATATTTGATTTTCCTATTTCAAACCCAGTAATTACTTTGCTGGATGACACTTTAGTGTCATGCTGATAGAAGTGGTGGCTCATGCTGGCTCATGCTGATAGAAGTGGTTGGACATGAAAATAGGTAAAAAAGAATGTGAAAGTGCTGTAGATGCCTTCAACTCATATACATCTATTACTGCTAATACAGTATTTGCATGGGGCAAAGGGAGTTCCTGTGGCACCAATAGCACTGAATATTTTAAGGAGCAAATATCACAAAATATAGAACATATCTACAGGTCAGTTGGGTTTTTTACTGCTTAATGCACACAGTGGCTTCTGGACCTCTTTTCATAGTCAAAAGGCATTGCCCAAGTAGACTTTACTAGAACTCTGAAGTTCATTCAAAATTGTCAGTATTCAGGTTTTCTACATTCTGTAGTCAGCAGAATTCCCACCACATCCTTTTTCTTTGGGAAAGTTCACTGATCTGAGGTCTGACAGTCCACATGCTTAAACATTTGCTCTGAGAAAGGAGGAGATGAGAGACAGAATAAACGCTGAAAGGATCACCTGAGAGGGGAACTTACATAAAGTTTCCAAAGCAAAAAGGGTGAGCCTAAACCAATTTGAGCAAAAAGAGAGTATATAACACTTGACAACCACTTAAGCTCAGTCCTCTTTGGTTTGGCACTAACAGGGCAAAGGAGCTGCGGGGCAGCAAGATGTGGAACACGGGGCAGTGATAGGGGGACTTCTGTTCCTATCCCCAAAGGATTTTTGTGCTCAGATACAGTGGATCACTGGATTCTCTGTTAATCAGTGCCTAAAGTCCCAAATACGGACTTTTAAATGGAAAAAAAAATTGAAAGTTGATTTTGTATTTACCTAACTAGTGCTATCTTCTAAGAGTTACAAAATTACTGTTGACAATGATTCAAATGCTGCACTGCATATCATTCAAAACAAGATGCTGCTTCTTCCCTGACTACTTCTATCCTGGTCAGTGTCTGATGAGACAACTTCCTTGAATGTCACTGCTCTTCTACAGTGATAGCTCTTCATAATACTGAACCATCTCCTTCCATATACTCCCTCACTCAACTCACTTTACACCTTCCAAAACAGGAGTTATTTAGGATGTATATTTGATTAATACATACACTGTGGATAAAATACAGCCTTGTGCTGCTGGAGCTCTATCTCTTAGGAAATAAAATAAAAATATGTGTATTGTAGCTGATATGAAGCATGTAGTTATCACAGAGGGTCAGGGCTCTCTGCCTTCATCAGGAAATGCCACCTGATCCCTTGTTGACAATAGGTGATGGCACACATAAAATTTCAGTAAGGTGAAGTAATGTCATAGTTTACAGTTGTATTTTCCTTGAGCAAGGCTGTTTGGCTACAGTACACCTTGACAGCAGCCTGCTTAGCAACATGATAAAAAACTTCAGCTGCTGAGAAGGTGAAAGCAAACACTGCCTCTCCACCCCACCCTACAAGAAGCTCTAATCCCATTGCACAGTCCAAGAATGCCAGGGTTGAAGTATCTTCCAGATACAGCAACATAAAGCTCAGATCGGGTGTTAGTGTTAGCTTTTAGTTTTCCGATCCACAATTAGAATGGTAAATAGAATAGAGTTACAGAAGCACAAAGGTTGGAAAAGACTGCCAAGATCATATGTAACAGTTACTTGGATAAACAAACATCATCACTCCAAACATCCCCCCTGCCATCTTGTCCCAGCTTTCTATGATGAGTGGGATGTGGTATGGTCTAGGGTATGTCTTGGATCAGTTGGAGTCATCTTTCCTGGCTGCATCTCTTCCCAACAACTTGTGCACTCCTAGCCCTCTCACTGGTGGGGTGAGGAGCAGAAAAGGCCTTGGCTCTAACTAAAACTAAAATATTCCTGCATTATCAACACTGTTTTCAGTGCAAATCCAAACCACAGCCCCATGCCAGCCAGTATGAAGAAAATTACTTCAACCAAAACCCATGAAGTGAATTTTCAAAGAACACTTTATGCCAATAAGGAAAGTTAACTTTGAGCTGTGTTTATTTTGGGTAGGTTTTTTAATTTATTCTAATCAGCATTACTCATAAATTATCTATTAATTACTATGTGATATTTAGCAAGATCCTCTCAGCCATGTAGTCCATTTAGCTTCACAGTGAATGCTAGCCGTCTTAATTGTAGGATACTTTGTCAACATTTAATCAGTGGTACTTACTAATGTGGCATTGATGTGTTGGTATCTGTCCCAGTGCTATCAATCATGTGTGAGCAGCAAAGGCAGCTGTGACACCATTGCTCTCTGTCACATTATCAAGCCCCTGGGTTTTCTGGTTAGGGATGATGCTCACTTTGCTCTAAGCAGGCACTCTATCTCTGCAGTTCAACCCAATTTTTGTCATTGTCTACTTGAATACATATCCTTGCAGCCTTCTGAGCCTTAGTCCCATAACTGCAGAATAAAGGTTGCTAGTTTCTGAAGGCAAAACTGATTGCTCCTTCACTGCTCCAAAAGCTTGCTCTTCCCTGATGTTAGTCCCCTGAAAAGTCACAAAAACCCAAATGTTAATGACTGCAGCTTGAGAGCTAATAGAAAATTCAGTGTGTTGAGACAAAATAAAGACCTTTTTTTAAATTTATTTCTAGTAACTAGATGCATTGTTTAATGTGCTGCAGAGTAAAAGTCTGTGTTTAATGGTTGTATCACATTTTTTTTTCTCCTTTCCTTACAGTCTTTATGGACGACACATGCAGGCAAACCCTGAACCTCCAAAGAAGAACAATGACAAGTCAAAGAAGATCAGCCGTAAACCTCTGGCAGCCAAGAACAAATAAGTGCCTAGTTTCTGCCTCTGTTGCATTTCTTTTGCTTGTGCCTACAATATTTCTACACATCTCTTATTGCATATAAGAAAGCAGGGATTAGAATTAAATGCAATTTACTGTGTATAATGCTTTAGAAGATACTGATATAGGGAAACAAAATTACATATGCTCCTAACTATGGTCACATTTATGTAGCCATTTAATATATCACTGTCAAACATATTTTAGCTTTTCTATTTACATGTATATTAATGTCCTCTCTTCACATGTGTCACATCCTCTTAATATAGGGGAGTTTGCACTTATACGATATTAAATTTCATATGATATTCCAAGTGATTTTAATAAAGCTCTTATTTGTATTGTTGTTTAGTTTCTTCAGTAGGACTTCTGAACAGGAAATTCTTTGAGGAATGTATGTGTCCAGTTTCCTGTAATATGGTGATTTCTTCTGTAGGAATGTCATAGCATTTTATCTGATCCAAGTTAGTTAAAATGCAAAGCATTCTGTTCAAGGAGTGAAACATTTTAATCAGTTTCTTTTTCTTTTTTTATGTTGCTGTGGACTGCTCTTTTTGCCTTGAAGGTTATTTTGAAATCAAGGAGTAGGGAAGGGTAGAGAGGAAAAAAATTGTCTTTGTAGAGAGCTGCCAATTGCTAGACTCACTTTGGGGAAGAGAACTTTGTCATTTGAAGAAACTGGTACTTCTGCCAATTTTTCAAGTGATTTTTTTCTTTAGGCAGAACACCCAAATAATGTGTTTAATCTCTGCTTAAAGTGCTTATATTGAAGAGCTATTCCAAATGGCTTTTGAAAATGCCACGGGTTCTATATTTATCTATACAAAGCTGGTGCCACAGCCAAGCTCAGAAGCCACAAATGGTTTAACAGCTCAAATAGTTTCAGGTTTTACCAATGGAGAAGAAAAATCTAAAATCTACAGTGTTTCCCAAACAATTTTATTCTGAGGAGAGCAGCAAGGGAACTCAAGGAACAAGAACAGATACTCATACCTGATTGCTTGTGTCAAGACCTTCTTTCCCTTGATTTCCAACTTAATGAATTTCATACTTGAGCAACCCATTGCCGAGTGTCGGCTGCCATCCCATCCGGACAGCAAACTGGGAAGCATGCCCAAACTGCCGAGACAGGCCTGTTGTGTTCAGTGGGAAAAGAAAAGGTTTTAAATATCTCATGCTAGAAGTGATGCCTGCTGCAAAAGCCCATCTGAAGTTTCTGTTAGCAGCACCAGTCTCTCGAGTGCATTTAGGATTGCCCCAGCATTTAGGTAACATGGTTGCCTTAGTCTGTGAATAAATGTATTGACATATTTTGCAACAGATTTTTTTGAATTGGCAAGCAGAACTAGGAAGTTGGCATCAAGCTTTAGACACACTTTAAGTGGTCTTCAGTACTTCAGAAGAATGAGGCAGTCTTAGTAGGCAGATGGAGAACAGTAAATGGTAGGCTTGTCAGGAACAGTCAATTCTATCTGTTGCAAGCTCTGCAGAGAATTTTCCAGACCTCTTAAGTGATCTGTCTAGGGAACAGGTCCAACTGAAACAGGCCCATGAAGGTGCTAGGTTGGATACATGTTAAGAATTCACAGCAAAGACCATGCCCCATCTGGAATGCACACAATTAAATGGTGGTGTAGGTATTAACACATGAGAGAGCCTACTGACAATAATAACCATGCTACAAAAAGTCCTGAAGAAATGTCAATGAAATGTCTGAAAATCCCCAATCTACTATTGCAGATTGGTTTTGGAACTAAATAAATAGCAAGGGCACATCTATCAGGAAGGGGTGAAGAGGCTCTGGATCCTTCCCCAGCATTGAATGCTACCCCAGCCCTGGACAAGGGCACTTCCTCAGGGTTGCACCACTATTCTCCAGACAGCTGCCAGCTTTGAGACTTGGTGCCACTCTACATACTTCCAGCTGAAGTGAGTTCACTAGTGTTCCAAAATCTTCCTGCGTACACACAGACATGGCTTTCTCTGAGTGAGGTGGCAATACAGATTTCCTTTGATTTGAAAGAAATCCAGCCAGAGCTGAAGGTTCAGGTGGTGTCTGAGACTGTATCCATCACCCACTCTGTGTCCTGGAGTTTAGGCAAAAGAAGTTGTTACAGGACTACAAGTGTTTCAAAGCATGGAGCAGTGTCTCTAATGTAAAATTCAAAGCTTGTTGGGGAAGGCCTGATGATGTTATTGGTGGGAAGCTGCTGCTTAAAGCACTGCTTTAAAATAAGCTTATGGTTTTCAAGCATTAGTCAGACTTTCATTAACTGCAGTTGCAAATTTTGAAAGTGTTGAAAGAGGCATGCAAGCTCTCCTCTGCAGGATTGCAAAGTATTGATTGGAGCATTCTTGTGTGCTCACAGCAAAAAAATCCACCCAACCTTCCCACTTCTTCCCTCATGAAGGAGGAAGAAACACAGTTTTGACAAGCAAAAGCAGGAATGAAGGGCCTGGGGAAGAGTAAGTGAAAGGCATAAAGATGAGAAGGATAAAAGAAATCTAAAGGGAGAAGTACTATACTGAAGATGGTGGCAGATTGGGGGGGGGAAAGAAGTTTCTTGAAAAGAAAGATAAAAACATAAGATAATGATCTCAGAAGATGATGAAAACCTGAAATGCATAAAGCTTTACAAACAGAAAACAAAATGGGTTGTAAAGGAATGCTCTTCAGAGGTGCAGGGCAGAATAAAAGACAAGGAAAAGCAAGCTATCTAGGATGCAATGTGCTAAGGTTTTAGTGTTTATAAAAATGTGCCAGCTTCTTAGAGCAAACTACACAACAGTTTTAATGTGAGTATGATGACTTTATGTATCTGTTCTCTAAAGTCATTCCTCTTTTAATATTTAAAAACAATGTTATATTTTACTGGGTCACATTTATTTCCCAGTTGTACTCAAGGAAAGGAGTTGCTGTATCTTCTTGTAGTGAACCACTTAATGAGCAGTGCAGCTTATGATGGTCCCCGTGGTCATTTCTCCAGGGATCTATCAAACCGAGGCCCCTTCTGATGAATCCTTGGTTGCTGCACCTAGGTGAGCACTTGTGCTGTGCCAACTCTGGAAAAGCTGCTCTTTGCTCCACTGATCAGTATTGTTTCACTGGCCTAACTGAAAATGAGATCCCTGATCCCAAGTTGCCTTGAAGAGGGCATCCTTGCCATCCATTCATTCATTCATTTATTCATTCAGGGTCACTTGTTCAGGTTGCCTCTTTGAGCCACCCTCTCATACAGCCAACAACAGCATGCCCCTTTGAGGGGAGAAAATGATTCCTGTGGAGAGAAAATTTGGTTTTTTAAGCTTTCGTGTACCTGGCAGCTCTTTGAAAACAGTTATGCTGGTAATTCTCTGTTTCGATTTTGCATACAGTGAACTGGAAAGAGTATGGCAAATTTTTTGTGTACTATACACCCTGACAGAGGAAATCTTTTAAAATTAGCATAAACCTCACATGCTGTGCCTTTGCAAAGAGTGGCCCGGGGAACTAATGTTCCTTGCTAAGGGTAGAGCAAAGTGAAACCAGAAAACTTGCTTGTCCAGGCACCATTCACAATTTTCTTGTACTTAATGGTGTCAACCCTATATTGCCTCCTGCAGTCCTCTTGATGAACAGGTAACAGTTATTAAAAAAAAAAATCAGTTCTGAGAAAATGAGCACTGCTCTTACTCGCTTTCTTACTTAAAAAATATGTGAGGAACAGCAATTCTGATTTTAAAGTTTCACCTTTTTGTGATTGCTAGTCTAGGAATAAGTTTTCTGTGGAGTCACTGGTGTTCAAGCACCTTTATTTTGGTTTTAGTCAGTCCTTCTTGTTAAGGAAATGACAGTAGCATCTGCTCATCCATTAGCTTCCATCCTTACACCTGGCAAATCACAGCAGCAGTTTGGCAGCTTGTTCCAAGGTATGATCCAAGCCGATGTGGCCCTTGCCTCTCCTCCCTCCAGCACTGTCTGTACTCTCCATCCTGCTCCTCTGAGCTCTCCCCACCATCACTGCATGGGGCTGGATCCTGGGCTTCTGGAAGAGCCAGGGAGAGAAAAATCTTCCTCCTGTTCTGCATGACCCTCTGCTCCCAGGAAGCAGAGTGAGGTCAGGAGGCACTTCCAGCTCCAGCAGTTCTTGTGTGTTCCACACTGGCTCATGGCTTGGGGCTGGTAGGAAAGCTGGGAGGCCAAGTCTGTGCCATCCCCACACTTGCTGAGCAGCAGGAGCTCCAGAGACGGGGAATATTTCCAGTTTGTAGCGGGTGGTAACTGTTAATATCCTCATGACAACCAGGAGGAGTGAGATTGTCATCGGTTATATTAGTTAATTTTGTAAATATTAACAATTTCTAGGATTATGGCACAGGATGTGAGCTGTCAACTTGCTTTATTTTCCTCCTACTCCTCCTTGTAATGACACATCTTTTACACTCTCAGATTCATGCCATGTGTTGGTTACCTTGCACTGACACCAGGGATGGCAGGTGTTCTGGGATGAAACCATGATAACCTCCCAAAAGTTAGACTTTCTTCCCCTCCTGGGTACTTTGTTTCCTCTTACTTAAGGGGAAGTAATTTGCCTGTAAAGAGCAGTGATTTATAAATCTCCATTGTTGGTTTCCATCCAGTGCTGCTGCCAAAGCTGCTGCCATTGGCACAGCTGAGCTCCTGCTTCCCCTTCCAGCTCACCTGTGAGTGCCTCGGGCAGGTACTGCCACTCCAGTCCCCCGTGGAGCAGGAGCTGAGTTACAGCTCACAAGGAACCGTATCCCTGCTGTGAGAAAGCCCTGAAAAGTGACATTTTTACAATGTGTCTCAAGAGCAAAATTTCAACCATATTTTTAGATCAAGAAGCACGACAATTGCGCGAGTACCAGTCACAGGAGTCACCCCTGCAGCTTGATGGACGTGTTCAGAAGCAAGGGGCGACTGGGGGCAAAGCACGGGGGAAAGTGGCTTTTCCAGGGCACTCGCTCCTCACCTTGGCTCCCTTGCTGCTGGCAAGAGCCTCTCTGCTGCTCTCCCCTGCTCCTGTGCCACTGGCAGCCCTGAACGTACAGCCAGTGCTCAGCCAAGCAGTGATGAATGTACATTCACAGTTTTCCTGATATCCCAGTTATTCAAGGTAATGTTTCAAATGGCCTGGTGCTGAGGCAGCCCCCGAGGCAAGCAGGAGCATGGGAGCATGGCTGTGTCCAGCTGGGTGCTGGCAGGGGGACAAGCTGCACGTCCAGCCTGGGGTGATCCATGCCTGCAAATGGTGCTTTGCAAGCATGGGACTGAATAGCCCCACTGTTCCTGTAATCATCTAAATGCGGTGCCCTCTCCCAGGGCAGCCATCCCGCAGGTCCCCGGGCAGTCTTGTCCTGTGCCCGAGCCCAGGCAATGCTGTGCTACGCGTGGTTTTGGTTGGTAATCTGCGTTGCCGGCAGCGCCCAGTTTCCATGCTGGCAACGCAGTTCCCACCGACAGGAAGCTACTGCAAGGCTGAGCCTGAGGAGCGGGAACACCTCCTGCCTTGGGGATGGCCCCTGCCATCCTCGCCTGAAACCAACACCCGCGGGAGTCGCACCGAGCTCGGTCAGCGCCGCTCCCCGGGAGCAGAGTGCCGCAGGAAAAGTCCTTAGTGGGGCTAGGAAGGAACCACTAGTGGGGCTCAGCAAGGCCGTCCCTCGGCAAGGAGCAGCCAGAGGGGGCAAAGAGCTGCTCTCAGGCTCGACCTGCAACACGGAGCACTGCTGGAGAGGGAGTGCGTCGTGCTGGAAAGGGGTGGCTCCGATTCTGTGTAGGAGAGTGGATTTTAACTTAATACTGGATGTTGTTTCCCCTCCAGCTGTGTAGTTTAGCATCTAACAGCAGTGGCTTGGAGAACTGGTGATCTTGTCAACTGCCCCCTCACAGCGGTGGGGTTTAGAAACCGTATTCTTGGTGGCCTGGTTTGAGCATTCTCAGCCACTTTGCTCTCATATCGATCCAGATCCTTTATTTTAGGGAGCTACTCAAACATGCTTGGCACGTGTGATTTCCCAGCATCACACAGAAATGAGCATCTCTGTTTAGAAAGGAAGAGAGCACTGATTTGGAGGAATGCAGTGCATGGGTAGTTCCTGGGACATGATTTTAGTCGTTTCCATCCAGACTGTACAGCGGGACTTCCCTGTTTTCATTTCTGGTCAGCTTAGGCTACTCGAAAGATTTCTGCTCTGCCAGTCTATACCAGAGACTCATTAAGCACCTTGTGGATCAGACATTCAATACTAATCCGCTCTGAGGGCAGAGACCAAAATCAAAGCTTCGACTTTGCAGATGCCGTGTGTGCCTGGGGTGCAGCTGGCCGCGTCTCCGAGCGGTCCGTGCAGCCGGGGAGGATGCCCGGCAGCGCCGCGGGATGCACTTTCCGCCTGTACCAGCAGTGGGGGCAAGAATACAGCCGGAGAGGAGAGGGAGGGCACACCAGAGCGGATCGGAAACTCGGGCCTGAAATACTGTTCATTCCCCGTGCTGCTGGTACAAAAAGCATGCCGAGACAGTTCACAGTGAGCACGACTGTCACCCTCAGGCTTGGCAGGGTGTCCCTAGGGAGGCTTCTGGTATTTCCTTTCCCCTCACTTTGCTTTTACATCAACTCCGCCAATTAAGCAACCAAATAATTCAGAGGCAGCCATGTGGCACCGAGTGCTGTAGCTATGGCTAAAAATAACCCCAAAGCCTCGAGAAAAGCAGCTCCAAGAAGTGTGCACCAAGCCGAGCCCCGCTGTGGTGTGTGTGGAGGGGATCACAGCCCTGGTCCCCGTTTGGGGGGCAGCCAGACCCCGCCCAGCTGGCCTGGCTGTCCTGGCCGTGGCTGCATTTGAGGGCAGTGATGCTCCTCTGCATCTCTCCCCGGGGAGCTCCCAGTGCCGTGGGGCTGGGATGGCTGGGGCGGAGCAGGGAGGGGCACACGGGCCCGCGGGCACCAAGGGCTCTGGACCAGGCACCTGGAGCCACCTTCTCCATCCCGAGGCAAGCACTGACCTGGAAGTGGGTTCATGAGCTGGGCCTGGGTTTTGGACCTGGGGTTGATGGCTTTGCAAACCAGGAAACTTGGAGTAAAACTTACCATTCCTTGTCTTAGAAAGAAAACAGAAACACACAAGTAATAAATATTGAAAAAGACTCTCTCCAAAGCCCTTGAAATTACAAACCCCATGGGGTTGGGAGAAAAATGGAATTTCTTTGGAATAAATAAGAAACCAGGGAAGGCCAGGTCACCTGGTGTAGCTCCACAGCTAGACCCATGCTCCCACCAGGTACAGGCGGTTACAAAAAATAGAACAGCGCATCCAGTTTTGCATAGAAGTTTTCTGTTCTTGTAAACCAAATGAAATTAATCATTACATTTATCTACAGGGTGTTCTATAAAATCAATAAGCGCTGCATAGCAGTCAAAATATGACAAGGCACTTAAACTTTGCCAACTCAATCCAATTAATTATATCTTCGTTAGAAAAAACAACGATTTTTATAGAGTCAGTTGGCTCTTCAAGGACCATAATACAAGCTTGTTATAAGCTCATTGATTTTTACTTTATGATTTCCCGTTGAAAGCAAATAGAGATCGCTCATTTTTTAAAACTGTGAAAAAATGTGTGTATTTAACACACCAATATTATTTATAAGCACCAGCTAATATTTAAGTGCCTCTTGTACATCTTGATAAAAGTGGTTCATGATTCAGCCCTCTCAGATGTTCAGGGGATGTTCTTCTACATTATTGCTATCGTCATTTGTCTTTCCCCTCTGACATGTGCAGTTTTTTATGCAGGAAAACTCTGTAGATGAGGCTCGCCAGCAAGGAGGAGAGCAGACTGAATACCTATGAGGTGTCGCTGCAAACAAACACTGTGGACATCCCAGCCTGGCTCTACCACCTTTTTTTAGAGCAACCTGAGAGCTTACAAGGCAGAAGTGAGACCAGGGGACCCTGGGGAATGCAAGAGTGGAGGTGCAGGTTGAAAAAATCACTCTTGACGTGTAGGGCTTTTGAGGAAGGGAAAGCTTAGCAGGTGGTAAGGACTTTTCAGGGTGACAAGTAGAGGCAGAAAGATTTTCTCTGGAGTAGGGATTGCAAGGGTGGCAAGAACTCTGGGATTCATTGGGTGCTTATGAAACTCACAAGTCCTCTGGAAAATGAAAGGTAAGAGGCAAATACTGCAAAAATAAATTCACAGCAGGCAGTGGGTAGCATTGAACCCATCTCCTCTCAGTGCAGGAAGGTGCTGCTCCAAAGTCCTCAGGATCTGCCCACAGGTCTCTTTGGTAAGCCAGTCCCATTTTTCTTAGAAATAGTCCTTACTAGAGATGCCACATTGGTAAGTGCAAAACAATCCCCTAGTAATGGCAAACACTTAAGGTTTGCTGTTTTATTGTCATTAATAAGAGACTCATGATAAAAGTCTGAATCTGTGAGGGAAAGATGAGTCAAACTGCTTCTCCCATCAATGCCCAGCTCTTCCCAAAACTAAGGAGAGTGTCCAGAGAATGAGTATCTGGGCTTTTGAAGAAAAGGATGAAAAGTGAAGAGAAGACTAAGTTTTGTTTCCTTTCCAAAGCATGACTCTTGTTTTCAGTTAGACTGCATCAGATACAGATGAAAACCAAAAATAAAGTTGCATTTCCGCAGTAATTATTTGCAGTTCCATGGTGCACTGCTCCTACTTCCTGAGATGCCCTGCCCAGCCAAGGTAGTGCCAGCACTGGGACATCACTGGCACATGTGAGAGGTTGCCACCCCTCAGCAGCAGACAGGGAGGTGGTGCAGGGGCCCTGGAGCCAGGCACAGGGCCGTGTCTGCAAGCAGGTAAGCCTCTGCCATGGCAAGTGAGCTTCAAAGACAGCAAGTAGGGCTGCTGCCATCCCCAGGGTGCAGCCACCTGGCCTTGGCTCAGAGGGACAGAGGACTCAGTGGCAGGAGCCACTTGTGATGTATCACAGAATATAAAGGTCTTCACACCCCTGTGAGCATGAGTCTTCAGGGAGATGCATTGTAGCAACCACAGAGGAAAGCTGGTCTCAGTCTTAAACTTCTCCTTTCCCCCCTTCCCATGGGTTTTGGACACTGGAAGAAATATAACATGGTGAATAATTAGATGAGTCTCAAGCCAATTTTTTGATGGTATTGAAATCAGCCAGATTAATAGGAGCTCCTCAAGCCAACAGCAGGGAAAGGGAGGAAAAAGCTGTGACAGGAGGAGGTGATTAGCAGATAGCACTGGGGGCAGCCCACTCCAAGGCAGAAGAGCTGCTACAGGGCTTTCCCCTCTCACAAATACAGAGGCTTTCCTGGGATGGACAATTCAGTCCTGGCCAGGATTAAGTTTGAGCACACATAATGGAGGATTCAGTGCCACATACCACTCTCCTGAGGCTCCTTCCCTGTGTTCACCTGGGCCCTTGGTGTGGGGAATGAAAGGACACAGCTATAATCAGTCTCCAGGCAAGCAAAGGAGGGGCTATGGGTGGGTGACAGCAGTGAGAGGAGATGGGGCCTACCCCTTTTCATACATCCCAACCTGTGCAAAGCCTGTCAAGTGGCCCAGCCCTTCTCCAAGACCCAGAATTCCCAGGACAGCAGCAGTGAGTGGGGGGACAGCAGCAAGAGGAGGCTGCCCCTGTAAACACAGCAGTGAGAAATCCCTTACAAGAGTGAGTGACAGTAATTGGGAGTAATTGCACCAACACAGACATGGAGACAGCTTTTTAGTAATTCACCACTTCCTATGAAACAATATTAATAATCTCCCTCTAAAGTCATGGTTAGGGCCAGCCTCATAATGTTTTTGCATTTTGGCTTAAACTAGTTGTAAACTGAGATAATCAGTTCCTGTGGGATTTTTAAGTAGGCCATATATCTATTACACATTTCAAATCAGCTGTTTTCCTACCTTCTCTTTGTTTAATGTCATTTTTCTTTATTGACCCTATGAAAGAAGAAAAGGAATGTCCCTTTTCACTCAGACCTGCTCTCCTGGTTACAGGTGCCATGGCAGACATTTCCTACCAGGAAGGAAAATAAAATTAGGCCCAAATTCGAAACATTTTCACAGAGATTGTAACTCCTTTCTTCAAGGTTTTGCAGTGCCTCAATTTGCTGGGACACAACATGACAATTCGGGAGACAGAAGCAGATGTTAGCAGCCACTGCAGAAGCTCACTCTGCTAATAAGGGTTACCCAGAATTTAGGTTGAAGAGTGATTGATGGCATCATGCAAGACCATTGTCCAGGTAACAGCCATCAGGCCTAATTTGGGAGCAAAACTACTGATGAAACCCAAAGCACATTTGTTCTGCCTCATGACTTACCAGGGCTTCTCAAAATGAACTTTTCTGTATCCAGGGTCTCTGGCAAAAAGCAGTATTTCCACATTTCTGAAAGCCAGGGCTCCTGTGTGGTTGTCTGGAAAGGTCTAATAGCAAGACAGTGGCAATCCTCTGCCCTTATTTCACAGAGCATGTCCCTCATGATTCCAAAAGCCTGGCAGATTTCTTGTGAACTTTCCTTCTGAGCAAAGTATGTTAAACTGCTTCTGTAATACAAAATGCTTTAATGTGAGATTTGGTATTCTGGTATAGGTCTTCTATTCTTCTTTCCATCAGTCACAATGCCCCTTTCAGGCAGCCTGGGAAGTGACTTCCCCTTCTGTGCATGCAGATGGGCTATAGGAAATTCAAACAAGTTGTAAGCAAACTCAGCTGTTACCTGCCACTACTTTCCTGTGCACACCAGTGGGGTGTGTGCATTAAACGAGGTGGGCTGTGGTGGGTGGGTGCAGTTCAGAAAGAATGTGAGAAATTTTTCAGGGCAGAGGTTAGCACATAAACCAGGGAGCAAAGGTCAGAGCAGCACAATTAGATCATGTGAGGCAAGGAAGGTTTAGATCTGGATTTGTTCCGTTCTCTGCAGCTTGGTCTTCCTAAAACGTTTTGGGAGAAAAATGGACAAACACATTATGCATAACGATTTTTGACATATGGAGAATCTTAGCTCTCTCATGGATGTTGGGCACTGGAGTGTCAACACTCAGGTCCAGAAGACATTCCTAATATTTTTTTTATACTGGTAACAAACAGGCTTTCCTTCTGCAGCCAAACCATACTAGCAGAGAGCCTTCTACCAGGCCTTGGTCTCTCTTCTTCTCCGCTCTTCCCTTTTTGAATTGGCCACAAGACCTGGATGACTGTGAAGAAAATTTGAATGGGATTAAGCACAAAGCAGTGCTCTGTTTCTGGATCTTTTCTCCTAAACAGAATGTCTACATCCATCCTGATATCACAGGTAAAATCTGCCTCTCTCTAGAGTTAAGAAACTGAGCTCTAAACAGAAATTTAGGCACCATCTCTAAAAACAATCTAGCCTATTCATATAATGGATTAAAAAGAGAATTTTCTGTCTAGCATGCTCAGATAACTTTGTATCCATCATGCTGGAAATAGCTCCCAGATAGCAAAGCTCACTCATCATGCAAACTCCTTCTATACCAGTATGTAATCCTTTTAATTATCCACTGTAGAATGACTTGTCTGCCATCACTCAAACCTGTTCAACTCAATCATGCATGAGTGTAATAGCACTTTCTTGGGCAGTCTTCAAAAATCCCACCAGTGCCTAGCTAGATTTCTGTATTTCTGGGACCTATGAGCACAGGTTGGTGGCTCTGATTAAACCATGACAAAGCTGGGGGCTTGGTCTCCCCTAATCAGTCCTAAAAATACATGTTTTACAGTTGTCCCACTCCCTGCATAGTTTTGGCATTCCAACAGTAGTTCAAATAAATTCTGATATTTATTCTACTAATTTCTGGAAGAAGAATGACAAAGCCTTTTTCACGAGCAAGCTATCAAAAGCAACTTCTTTGATTACTGAGTAAGGCAAGAAACTGAATCAGTTCTGTTTCCTTGCAGCACTTTTGGTATTCTGTTGGTGTTTCTAAGATTTCTCATCTCCTGACACACTGAGACATTCATCTTCAGTTACAGTCAAAACCCACAGGTTTGCAGAAGAGTCAAAAACTTGTCCTCATCTGCTGCCTGTGATGCAGTCAAATGTTTCAACCCAGCAGCTCCAGAATATCTCATCCCTTTTGCAGTGTTTGCTCAAGTATGTCCACTTCTCCCCAGTTCTGTGCCCCCCTCACAGTGTTTCTCAGCTAAGCGCTGTGTTTGAAGAGGGCTTCACTGAGCACTTGCAGCATCACTTACATCAGCCTTCGAGGTGCTCTGTGAGGAGGATGCTAAAAAACAGTGCAGCAGGAAAAAGTGGGAGCAAAATATCAGCATGACAGACCAACCTCACAGAGACACATCAACAGAAACAGGAGTGGTGACAGAATATCAGGTTAAACACAGAGCTACAGGATAGTGCCAGTAGAAGAAACACAAATACATTTTTCAGAGGGAAGAAAAAAAAAAAAAAAAGAGAGATGAGGCATTATAATTCTCTACAAAATTCTGAAGTAGAATATACCTTCTAGCTGTTGATTGTTTTTTCCCAAGCTGCTGAACAGAATAATTCTCATGGAAAAACACAGCAAAGATGTGAAGAAAACATATTAGGAAATCAGAATACATTTGTCAATCTAAATCACTGAGCTTTAAAAAATTGCTGGATACAAATAGCATCAGCAGCACAATCTGCACTCACATGCTTGAGGACGAGATCCTTGGGGTGCAGGGGGAGGGCATGGGAAGGTTGGGAGGCATTTCGGGGTGCAGCAGCATGCAGAAGCTCCTGCTGTGGGTGCCATCCCTGTTCTGAGCTCTGCAGCACAAACCTGGCAGCCAGCAGCTGCCTCCCACCTGGGTGACAGCATCCCTCTGTCCCTGCTGAGCTCCTGCCTATGTTCTTCACTTCTGGCTTGGGAAGGAAAAAGCCAAACCATGCCATGAGGGAGCAGGCCCCTTGCACAGGAACGAGTTTGCTCACTTCTATAGTCCCTGTGGCTGGAGAAGACCTGAATTAAAAGGATTTTTCAGTCTATTTGCCCAAGGACTTTTAACAATCAGTACTTAGTGCATCCAAATCACACTCCCAAGCAACCAACATTTAGCTGAAGTGTCCTTTTGGGGCATTAGTTGTATGCAGATAAGTTTATATTTCTGTATTTATGTATTTCTATCACATACTCAGAGCTGCCCAGGCTACTCTCCTGTGGCACAAATCCTATCTCTTTGCCTGAGCTTGGCCCTGGCAGGACGAAGAAAATCAACCCCATTCAGCTCCAGTCCCAAAGTGCTCTTTTGGAGACAAAACTGCAGTTCCAATGAACTTCCTTAATCTAATAGTAACAAATACCACTCCTAGATATTGTACTCTTGCATACCTGACTCTGACAGGTTTGTGACTGTATCCTGGACTGGCTCTGATCTGGACTGGCAACCACACTTTTTAGCTGTAAAAGAGAATACATTTTGTTCATACGAAAATCTATAGCGCTTGAGTAAGAAGCATATTGTGTATTCCCGAGGACTGGGCAGAAATGCAGACACTGGTGACTCCAAAATCCCCCAGGTAATTAAACGTCATTTCAGAGCTGTTTGAAGAGCAGATGCCACATATTAACAACATCAATTAGAAGCCAATTCTGTGTCACTGGCCGGGACACTGCCAGCAGCTGGAGCTCTGTGTTTTGGTTCAACTGTAGCTGGGCAGAAGATTAAACCAATTTAGATAAAGTGGTGAGCTGGCTGGAGTAAATGGGTGCTGGTGCTGTCTGACAGTGCATCCAGCACCATTGCTGGAGGAGATTACTTTGATACGAGAATTTCTTTTCAAGTCAAGAATTCCTCAGTCTTGACCAGTGACTGCAGTAAGAAGCAGTAGTGCAGACATGGTCTTCCATTATCCCTTTTCATGTGACAAATGGACAGTTTTACCTGGCACTATGGTAGCCAAAAATCCTGTTTGCAGAGAGAAAAGGAGGAGCCTGTTCCCTTTCTCCTACAGCAGTTAGGAAAACCTGTCCTGAAAAACAAAAATTTAAAAATTAAAATTTGCCCTTCCTTTTGGAAAAAGGTGGTTGTTGATTTTTTTTCAAAGACTGTGGATCTGTTCACCATCAGAGTGTGATTCTGCAAGACCATGTGGCCAGAGAGACATTGGATACTGCCAGGCTGCAGACTCAAGGCTGCTTTAATGGCCTCAAGCTACTTGATGTATCAGCAGCTAAACTTTTTTTGGTAGGTCCCCACATACTACTGAGCACTCTGCTTTCCTGGCACAAGTGGGCAGCCTCATCCTTCTCAATTTTACGAGCTGTGAGAGCCTCAAAACAGCATTCTCTGTAAAGGGGAGCAGTCAAGGAGAACTATGATAATTATCTTGGGTAGAGGATCCTTTAGGTCTTTGCCAGTTTTTATCAAAGCATAAAAAGTAATTATTAAAATTAATGCAATTTACCATGTGTTCTACTTCTAGCAAAGCTATTTTTGGCAAGTGTTTCCATCTGTCCCATTCAGCAAGATCAGCCACAGACTTTTGCTTTCCATTCCACTTCTCAGAGTTCTCATGTGGAGCTTGGCAAACGCCTTTTTGCAGAGCAGAGCACCTCCATTGCAGCATCTAGTTTACCTGAGAGTTGCCATCACCTGGCAATTGTGTCCTCATCAGGACAATACTTATACTTCTTCTCTGTTGCTCTCTGCTGCACCTCCTTGGTGCAGAAATGCTGCACCCTCTGCCCTGAGCAGGTGGCCAGTGGGAAAGGCTGTGATGCCAAGTGACAAATTTATCTGCAGGTTTTCAAAGAAGAGCTTTTATCTGTATTTTTCACGGTTCTACAGCCTGCCTTAGAGTGATTAGAAATTAGTTGATTTACATTTTCATACAGCTGAAGAGAAAACAGCACAAGGAGAATGCATTTGTAAGGAATAAAGACCTGACTCCAGCATAATGTCCATGGGCCCATTGATATTCAGAGTGTTCTCACTCTAGAAACCTGGCACTAACACTTGTATAAACAGGAACACAGCAGGTGTGATTGTCCAGAGTGGAGGCATATGAATCTTCCAAGTGACTTGAGTTCTGGGGATGCTTTTGCATTTGCCATCACCTCACAGTCCTCTGGCAGCACCATCCTCTGCACTGAGATCTCACCTCTGTACAAATGAAAGAGAGCTCAGCGAAAGAAACAGCAAGGGCAGCTCAGTTTATCCTTTGTGCCCCACCTCTGAAGTTGCACGGATGAAGGAAACTGTGCAGATGAAGGAAAATATGCTAACATGACATGCTGAAATCACAGAGGTGAAGCAGTTTATTTTGACTGGAAAATAGAAAACCAAACTGTATTTTCACCTGTCCAGTGAATACACTAAGAGAAAGGGAAGCCCAGGTGTGATGCTGTCACTGAGATACCCACTTGCTGGCTTCAGACTAGCTATTTATTAGCACTTTAAAATGAAAAGCTGTAATAGATTGAGTGGGAAGGTGTGATGGGGTATAATTAATAACAGAAACCTAATAAAAGCTTTATGTTAAATGCCAAATAAATGCCTACCCGGTGTAAAGAAAAAATATCTGGGATATAAACCCAAGGGGATGATTAAATACGTAAAAAGGAAACTGACTCAAAGTCTTTAAACTAAGTCTCTCTGATGGCTGAATCCCACAGTGTCCATGCTTGGCAGCACCACAGTGTATTCCTTCCCACTTGCCATACTTCCTGAATAAAGGAACCCGAGCCACAAAGTTGGCAGAACAAATTTGGTTTGTGCTTAAAGTCGTTGATATCCCTACCTGGTGGGAGACAAATGTTGGAGAAGTGCTCACCAGACAAGTTGTCTGAAGAATTTGCTCAAAGCTGCCTTGAAGTCGCTGTCATTCACCTTTGCTGCACACTGCTCCCTGTGCCTAAATACAAAGATTCCTCCTGCAGACACACTCCCTGTGCTGCATTTTGCCTGCATTAATTTTCAAAATTAATTCCCAAAATAATACCTAAACATGTTTTTCTCAATATATTTTCACTACAACAATATGACAGGAAATGCTGCTCTCCAGAAATGGCACTTCCTTTGTAACCCAGGTTCACAACAGTCTTACTCTGCTCCTAGGCACTGCTCTCTGCTCAGATATCCTTTTCTGATCCCTTCCAGTATTGCAGGAAGAAGTGGCATTTGTCAAGACACTCAGTGAAAATTAATTTCATTCTCTCTCCCAGGCATTAAAATCCATAAAAGATTCTTGCCTTTTTAAGATACTGAAAGACTGGCATTAGTGATTTAAAGTTAATGAAACGAGATTTCAGGGTAAATTCCATTCTCACAAATAGCAGTGAAACTCCAATGTAAGTTCAGTGAGCTTCACTGTGTGGCAGCACAGGAGCAAGGGCTCCTTCCAGGCCAACAGAGTCGCTCATGAGTAAAGTGCAAACAACAGTTGGCACTCCATCAATTAGCTCAGCAGAGTAATGCATGCCAGTGATGGAGAATATTTTCATGGAATATTGTGTATATTAACATACTCTTTTGGATTACATTTAAAGAATAAAACACAAAATAGCAGGTTCTTGAATTGTGACCATCATAGGGTTTTTGGTTCTCTTCTGATTTCACAAAAGCATGCACATTTCTATTTTACATTGGCGTCCATACACACGCATGGCCATGTGTGTGTCTCTCCATATTGAAAACATATGTGTAATGTCTCAGTGCATGAAAGCAACATTCTAGCTGAAATTTTCTCTTCCTGGAGATCAGAAAATCTCCATCCGAGACGGCAGACATGCTCTCTAGCCAGTCGTGTTCCATTTCTCACTTGAGGCATTTTGGATTTGTGCAGTTACTCTGCACACTAGAGGTTTAATGCTACATAGAAAGAACACAAACAGCCTAGCTGAAAATGTATGAATTGCATAAGAACACATGCATATCTCAGGAGGGGGTAAATACTTCTATTTTTGTCTCCGATCTGCATCCTTTACTTGTTATTACTGTTAAATGTCCAAATAACATAACAGAAAATAAAATAACAAATACCAACCCCAAAGTTACATCCAGTACAGGATAGCTTATTAATAATGGCATTGGCAATACATTATGCTGTAAAAAATACACAATTGTTCCTTGGCAAGGCTTGTATCTCTACAATGCTGCAAGGAGTGTCCTGGTCCCTTCCTCATTGTGCCGGCATAATCAGTCCCTCTTGGGAAGGAGAGCACACAATCTATGTCCCTGTGATTTGCAACTCTGTTGCAGCGAACTGATTTTAGCAAACTAGGAGAACAGAATTGAAATAGGATTCCAGGAATGTGATGCAAGTAGTGGACCCAATTCTGATCTCATATGTGCTAGTTAACATTTCAGTTTTATAATTTACATAAGTGGAGTTATTCCTAATTTGTGATGGGTTGGGCCAACAGGATAATATTGCAACATGCCTTTTTTAACAATGCAAAGCCAACTTTCACAAAATTCCAGACACAATTGTCTACTGTAATAATCAAAAGTTCAGCATCTTGCAGGATCACGCCAAAGTCCACTGTATGCCGTTTTGTTGTGGGGAAGATTGTTTGGGATCAAACGGCCTCCTGCTTTAGCTAATGAACAGATAGGAAGAAAAATGGATGATCACAAGTAATTGCAACTTGCAAAGTAAATTACACCATTAACTGCTCCAGAAATCAATAATCAGGCACAAAAAGAAATTCAGTTGAGGAGATGACAGAAGAAAAAATAAATCTCTTGGGCATCTTGCCATTCTGGGATTTTAATTTTGAGTTTTCCACTCCCATCTATCCACTCTTATTGCCCATCCATCAGCCTCCTGATGAATATAAAGGACTCCAGTATGAAATGCCAGAAGATTTTTGGGGTGATAGAACAATAGAAAGGGAGTCTTTCAAGTTTGGAGGAGGAAGGGCAAATCACAGATGACAGTTTAGAAAAGCTTGTCTCTGCTCTTGCTTTTTTCCCCTAACATCTCTCTTTAATAGCATTGGCAGTCTAATAATAATTTCAAAGGTAACCAGAATCATTCTCATGGGCAAATCATCTGGAAATCTCCTCCTGATTGACTCTAACTACTGACATAATTTTTAATAGAAGTGCAACATGATATATGCCTTTGCTTATTGGTATAGTTTTAAGCAGGGACAAAGTGGTTGTTTAATCTTACTCCTATGTTAGAGGCATTTATCTTCCACCCCTTTCTATTTACTATTTACATCCTCATAAGAATGCCGACACTGTAGCCTTCATTATTAGCAATACTCCTTGATTAAATAGCATTTATGACTATCTCTGTATTTTGGGCTTTATTAATGAACACTGGGAGTTCTTCTGAGTGCCTCCTTCTGACAGGTTATCTTCTATGGATTTTGACTAGAAGGGAGTTAAAAGGAGGAGAGTGGTTAAAGCAGAAAGCCTACATGGAAAATGTTGCCACCACTATTGCAGTAACATACATAGTGGCAGAAGAAAACACTTATTCATTAAAAGAGGATGATGAGTTAAAATGCCCATCCTACAGGAAGGGAAAAGTGGGATGTGGAGAGAAAAATGGTGTTTTCAGCAAGTACAGCTGACCTAGGCTGTGAACTGGACCCTGCTGCAAGCAGATGCTGTCATGGTCTGTAGGGACACTGGATGCCCAGGCTCCTGTGAGAAAAACTGGTAGAAATGCTGTGTAAAAAACCCTCACAGTCAGAAATCCAGTTCCTGAAATGCAGTGCCCTTATGGGCAAACTGAGTCCATTTATGTAGGAAGCATTTACTCGTTGGTGCAAGCATTGCTCAATTACCCTCTGTAGCACCACAGCTCTTAAACACTCTCCAGAAACTGTTCAAATCCCAGCAAAGCAAAGTGTGGACCTGCCAGCTGGAAAGGGGGACAGGTAAGAAAGAGGATGTCAGTGGGTGCAGCTTTACCCAGAGATCATGACACTGCTCTGGCAGTTCTGCAGCATCACCAGGGCAAGAGCCATGAACTGCTCAGACCACACTGTGGGTGGGGCAGTATTTGCATCATAACCAAAAGCAGTCCCAAGGTTGACTGTAGAGATGCTTTCCCAAGCAGCGCTACAGCCTTGTATTCACCACCTCAGACCATGACTCCAGAGGGATGGAATAGAGAGAAGACACTGACCAGCAGGCTTGAAGGCAAATGGGAAAGAAGAAACCTGAAAAAACATTTTTTGTTTTGTTCGCAGCTAGTGCCTGAACAGGGGCACTAACAATTATGAGCATCTTTTATGGTTAATTACTGCTATTTATGTTGGCAATTATCTAGTGCCACATATGATTATTTTATATCCTTAAGCTTTGTCAGCTGAATATGTAATCTTTAGCTCCCTGTGTGTTTAAGACTTATTTTTACATACACAGTTATGTTTTTATATCTGCAGTAATTCACCAGTCAAAACATGACATGCATGATTTTGGTTCCAATCTTTCCACTTTAATTCTGCTCTCACCACCCCTTCCCTCCCCCCAGTAACCAGTCATATTTGACTGATCTTTTCAGATTAAAAACTAAAAAGGAAGAAATATGTCAAATTTATTTGCAAATTCTCCTTGTTGAGCCCTGTCACTTTAGCGACAGCCTTCCTCAAATTCCCTCCTAATTAGGATTTGAAAAGTGGATGTAACCCTTTCAAGGCTGGACAATTTTCTTTGGATCATTTTCCTGCCTTTGCATTCAGAGACTGATCTTCAAAGGGCTTTATTAATTACAAAAAAACTTAATCTACAGTTAGTTTCAATCACACATAAAGACGGCTTAAATCCCTTAGTAGCAGAGTATAGCCTGGGAAAGGACTTCCTATGTTCCGAAAGACAGATAAAAACTTCCAAAAATCAGCAAAACAATTTTTTCTTTTATGCACCAAAGCTGGTTTTCTTTCCATGAGCATGAAACCTCTAATTTTTATCAAGGAATACAGTGGGCATCTTGCAGCTCTACAAACATATTTGGTCTTCAGTCATCCTGAACAAAACAGGTTTTGTGAGAGTTTAGTTAAAGCTGCCTGTACAAGCTCCTACCAAAACTGGGCCATGGTGCTCTCCAAGACCTGCTACCTGACACAAATGCCAGTGCTGATTTCAGTAAACGAAGGAAACAGACATGGAATAGGATACCAAGGATGCTTTGGGATAGCAACATGCCACTGCCATGTCTGTCACCATACTACCTTTGAGCCACCTATACTGATATGAATATTTTTTTTGTCTTTATATTTTACGACATTGAACCTAATTACCTGTTGGAATGAGTGCATTTTTTTTTCCTTGACCATATGACTGGTATCCAGGCTGAAATGCTAACCTTTATGTACATAATTAAACCAGTGTTTATAACAGTACAGTGTAGCAAAGCCTTTATTTTTGATCAGAGTGAAATTTGAAGCACTTCTCTAAAATAATAATAAAAGAGAATAAGAATATAAGTCAGAGCAAACCAGATGCAGATAGGAGTGAGCGGAAGCAGTATGGAGCTTGGCACAGCATTGGCACACTCATTTGCTAGGCATATGCCTTTTTCCACATTACTCCTGTCTACTGTAGTTGGTAAAGGGTTGCCCTTTTTCACAGAGTATTTTTCCTGGGCTAACTTTGAATTTAGCAGTGCAGGCATGAGGAGCCATTTTGTGCTTGGTGCCTGCGGAACATGTTGCCCTGTGTGTGCCAGTGGATGAATTTGGGTTTCTTTGGTTTTCCCCTGTGTTAGTGCTGAAGCAACACACCATGTGTAAAATGGACATGCATGTTGTGCTCTGTGTCTTTAAGTGTCTGTATGAATATTAACTAATTAGTAAGTAAAGGCTGTGACAAGGTTCTTGCAAATGGCAGAAGCTGCAGGGGATACAGCTTGAACACCAACTGCGAGTCTGAATGCACAAGGGCCCAGAGAACGGGAAAGGAAGCAAACAATCTGAAAGGCTGGAGCAAGCCAGCAAGACGGCTTCAAAAATACAAATAAATCTAGCACATTAAGACTGGCAGCAGCTCATGTAGGTTTAATGGTTATACTAAGAATGGACTGTCAATCTGGACTGTCAGCCTTTAGCATGGGGAGATTATAACCTAAGAGCTACCCAAGCCTTACTTACAGCAAATCAATGTTTTGACACCCCATTTCAGGACAACAAAGTTCCCACAGTAAAAAGAGTTTTCTACTCTTCCTTTTTAATTTACACCAGGCTACCAAGATCTCTGGTGCATAACTTCTGAGCGCTTTGATTTTCTATTCTTAGTTTTCCAAGAAAATATGATTTTTCCTTTGGAACTAAGATTAATCTGGAACTAAACCCAAGGTCCTAGGTTATGTTCCAAGCTAACATGTAAGTTCTGCTGATAACCCAGTATTTGCCTTGATCTCTCTGTTCTGGTTACTCTGGTGGTGATTTTTGTGACAATCTTCTTTGGGAGAAGGTCTGCAACAGTTCAGAGTGAATGAGCATCCTGGGCAAAATGCATGAGGATAAAACGCATTTCTTATTAAAGAAAACATGGCTGGTATAGTAGGACCTCACTTTAAGAATCAGGCTTATCATAGCTGGAGTAAGGAACTGAGGATGTGCTTGATGCCAATAGATCACCCAGTATCACAATGGCTTCACAGATCATGACAGGTTTGTGTTTATTTGAGGATGAGATCTGTTCTTTGCCTAACATGTAACACAGCCATTGCAATGAAGGTTTATGCACACCCTGATGTCACAAAAACCAGCTGGCTTAGGGATGACTAAATACAACACCTCAAGGGCCCAGCTACAGGCTGAGAAAGAGCAGTCACTTCTGGCACATCTTTTCAGTTTTTCTTGCCCAGAAGAACAAACAGTGCTGAAAGCCCTTTCCCGTGGGGTGAAGAGAGCAATGAGATATGAACATAATCCTCCAAGTGTGTTCAACTGCCTTCCTGGGTCTTGAGGGGAAGCCCTTAGCTAAGGGAACTGGCTAGCTTGTGTCAGTGCCAGATAAAGAATTTTTTTAAGACAGAGCATTAGAGAAAAGAAAAGAAAAAAACTTTTTAAAAGGGGGAGGGAGGAATATTTACAAGTGCATGAATGGAAGCTTTGTCGACAGTTTTCTGGGGAGATAAGGAGATGGACTGGCCCATCTCTGCACGGCATGGACACACTCGATGCCTTTGAGTCTCTCAGGAAAGAGCAAAAGGAGCTGCTGACATTTCTGCTTTAAAGAAGAATCAATGAATCTTTGTTTCCCACTGCCTGCTTGTTTGACCTTATTGTGTTGCGGAATAGAAAAGAAATAAAAGAGAACGGTGAGGGGAGAGCAGATTCGTGCTAATAAAATCCAAGACAAGATCACAGCCCTCTGATCATCACTGGAGATGCCATTATTTGGTTGTTGTCCTATTTGCCTCTGTTGCTCATTTCTGATTCTTGCCTTGCTGTAATAAGTCACACTCTTTCCAGCCATCATCCCTATATTGACAGGCAAATGTCACCCAGGTTTGATTGACGTCCATTGCTCCTGAATACTGAAGTGTGATTTAGGAATCAATTCCGTTTGTTTATTTAAACAGCTCTTTGTGTACCTTGTATATCTGTAAGCAGGACAAGTTCTTTAATATTTTCTCTGAAACAATGCCACTAATACTGCACATTCACCTTCCCACTCAGTCACAGAGGTGCCCACCAGACCTTGGGGGAGGAGAAGCCTTTCATGCACAAAAAAAAAAGGAAAAAAAAAAAAAAAGAAAAAAAGAAAAAAAACCCACAAAAACAACAAAACAAAACAAGCAAACAAAAACCAACCAAAAAAATCTCCCCAAAAAAACCCAAACCAATATAAAGAAACAACCCAACACAACGAAACAAAACTTCAAGATTTAACAAAATGTTTTGCTGCCCCTGAGTTAAGCCAAAGACATCTTTTTCTCAGGTCTTAGGCATCTGTATATTTGCATATACCCCGGACCTTTCTTTGGCTTCTAAACAAAAGGGAACACTCCCTCAGTGTCAGTTTGCAAGCAGAGCACAGGCTGGCTTTAACACCGGGAAACGCCGTAGCCGGTGATGAAAATGTCAATTTTAATTCGCGGGAAAAACTATTTCCTTCTCTGCCTGTATGGTTGCAATTGGGACGATGAGGAAGAGGGAGATCCGAAATTGTCAGATACATTAATCTCTTTATTATTGTGGAAGGTATATTTTCAAATAACTTTTACTTGGACAATTGGTAAAACATCCCTGCATTTAAAGCGGTATTTCCCAGAAAACACTAACATGGCAAAGTGGCCTCAGGGAATCGTTAAGCAAGAGGTGGATTGACCTTTTAATTCTCGATCGGTGACCTGAAGGGTACCCAGAGGCTGCAAAGAACATCTCTTCCTTTCGGTCTGCTTCAGAAAGAGCTGTCATCGCAAGATGCAGCTAGTGAGTGAGGCTCACGATTTCGCTGTTCATCCCTTTGCGGGAGGGGTGGGGGAGGGAGAAAAGAAAAAAAAATATATATTTCCCACACTGCCAGAGTAATGCCAAACTCTCTGTGAGTGGGAAGAGCAGAGCAGATGCTGGAATGAGATGCCAAAGCAGCTCCCCTTTCCCCTGCGCTTTTGGGTGCCTATAAATTGCTCCAGCGCGCTCGTCAGCCTCCTCCTCTCCTGGCAGGTGGCACCCGGGCAGGATCCCGCTCTCCCTTCGGCTCCGGCTCCGGCTCC
>VWZU01008019.1:523751-550128 GCA_013397095.1 Sterrhoptilus dennistouni
GTCTCCTCCCCCGCCGAGCACGGCAGACTGGCGGCCCTTTGTGCTCAGCGCACACGGGAGCGGCAGTGGCCAGGAAAATTTAACCTGATATGCCACTTAACCTTTTGTTTATGGCTCCTCAGAAGGACTGTGAAAACAGAATAATGAGGACATCAGCGGCAATTAATTAAATTAGAAAATGTCTACCATAAATACTGTCTCAGCAGATAAACCAGGACTAGTAAAACAAAGTACCTCCTACTATATTCACTTTGATATCTTCCTACAAAAGCAATATTGTTCACTGCAGGAATACAGTTTACTCACAATTAAAGAACTGATTTATTTTTACTCCTGTGTATAATGTTGTAGAGTGATTATTTTCCAAACCCTGAAAAATAAATACATACCAGCAGTTTTAAATAAGCATCCAATTACAAATATTCAATTGAAACTGAGGTCTAACCATTTCCAAATATAGGTACTTCCAGTGCCAGACATGAGACAAATTAAACTCAGTTATTCAAAGAAAAAAGAAAAAAAACCCACCCGATGAGGGCTTCCATGTATAAACTTGTATATGCTTTTACATACAAGATATTTAGGTAAATACCTGCATATAAATGGTTTTAAATCGACCCATAGTTTTAATGCCTCAATGATTGATTATGATTTATACCTGAAACACTAAATGCTGATGTGACAGGCTTTATGTACATTTATGTAAGGAAGCTCAGAAATTTTGGAAATAAGTAGTTAAATGGAGTGACAAAGGCAACATTATAAATCCAGTGTTCTCTAACAATGAAAAAAGCTGAAACATTGAAAACGGTATGACTTACAGAAAAAAGACATTCCTAAGCAATACATATGTGGAACCTCAAGGTCCTCAGTGTTACCACATTGTCTGCTTTAATGGTTATCAAGCTTGAACAGGGAAGTGCTGAGGTCACACAGCTTAGGTGTATGTATGTGCAGGCTGAGAGTGTAGCTTCATGAAAGAAGTTATATGGAACTTGTGAAATGTATTGTCTCATAATGCTTTAATTTTGAGATACATTTACCCTCTTGCAGCAGTGCACTCACGGAGAATTCAATTGAGACTGTTCTCCTAGGCTTTAAAAAGAAATTGCTCTGGCTAACCAAGCAAGAAGGTAAACCCACTAAGAATAGCATGCAGGACCTTTGCTGCTGCACACAGGGCAGTAAGATCTGCATTTTGGTTTCTAGATTTTCAATACCCAGAATATTTTTTTTTCCAGCCAGTATTTATCACGTAGAATCTTAAAAATGAAATATCCATTGCTGTTGTAGCCAGTGTCTACATGCTGACTCCCTTAGGATAGTCACTAGTCACTGAAGTAATTTGAATTCTCCCTTACCTCCACAAGATTTTATACAAATCCACAAAGTAGCATTTCATTAGGAAGTAAATGGGAATTTGAAAAGTCCTTTAAACTATTGCTCTCACCATTATGCAAGATACTAGTTCTCTGTGCAAGTTTTTCTACCTTGTCAGTAGCCTTTTCACTCCTCCCCATTTGCCACTTGCCATTTCCATTTCCGCTGCCAGCAACCATCTCGGTCCGTTATTTTCTCTGGAAGGTCTTTCGAGGGTTAATGGCCCAGCACCTTCAACTTTGCCCTGCCAGTCACTACTCCAAAGAAAACATCCAGTACTCAGAATTATTCTTGCTTAGAAAACTAGTAAAATAGATCACCTCTGTAAACAATACCAGGCAAGTCAGGATCAAGAAGTTCTGAAATAGCTGGGGTTTTTCATCATGCCACGTATCAGTTTAAATTTGCAGCCTGTCACAGCTCTGCAAGCCTTTGCAGCCTTTCCCACTGTTCTTACAGGATGCATAAAGAATTTCCACCTACTGTGATTTTTAAGCTGCATAATGCCCTAAGATCCTGCATGGTAAAAGAACCCCCTCCTTTTTAACATTTCAATATTAATGTGAAATCATATCACATGAAAATTTAATTTGGAAATTTATCATGTAAACTTTGAAAGGAATCCACGGAAAATTGTGACTTATGGCCTATTTTTTCAGTTCAGAGCAGAAAAAATCCCACATATAGTACGCCAAGTCATGCATTATTACTTAGTTCAGATTTGCAATGCCACTAAATCATTTACTGCTCTGTAACTATGCTAGAACAAAGACAAGCAACAAGGAGATGACGTGTTACACTGAAATAAATCACATACAACCATGTTTAAATATTTTACCAAACAGAGTCAAATTATATATAAATGATTTGGAGAGTTACAGTGGCACAGGCTGTTCATTGCTGGAAACTAACATATATCTTGAAATTACAGATTATTTCCAGTTTGCAAGAAATGTCAGATTTAATCAGTAGTGGATTACCAAGGGAGAAATGGGAAAAAAGTATGTTTAAGGGAAAGTTGCAAATGAAAAGCCCTCAATGACTTCTAAATTCCAAAAACCTCTTACAGCAAATAGTGACTTGCCTACGGTTTTTCAAAAGCGCATCTCTTAAAACACAGTAAAATTAAATGTTTGCTTACTGAAATGTGGTAATAGTAGTTTTCTCAAGCCCAGACTGCTTGTGTGCATGTGTGTGTGAGGGGGTATACTTCTTGTATTCTTGTTTGCAGCATGATCCTATTACTTAGTATGACAATAAACTGCCTCTGGAAAAAGTCCATCTTGGGAGCTCCCTGTGGGCCTCCCTGTGGATCCTCACCAGTGTCAGTCACTTGTCTCACTGATACAAAATTTACACCAATGTAAAATTGGCAAACCATCAGATCCAGTTCTCCCAACTTCAGCTATTCTTACACACATTTTTTAAAAGGCTCCAGATATCTACAGAAGATCAGACAGTTGTGTATTCATCAGATGACTGAGAAAGGAGAATATTATTGTTTTAGTTTCAGAAGTACAATAGGAGAAAATAAACAATAGCCATAGGAATAAACTACAATACACATTGCCAGATGTTTAAAGTGGCAACTGATGCATGCTGAATAAAACTTTGAGGATATGCTTTAATTTCACCAGGCAGGAAAAATTGCCTGAGTTTTCTTAACCGGTCGTTCTGTATTTTATGTAGGTGCGAGCTAGTGCGATTGCTCAGGATGCTGATCAGAACTACGACTATGCCAGTAACAGCGTGGTTCTTCACTTGGAGCCAGGAGATGAAGTTTACATTAAATTAGATGGAGGAAAAGCACATGGAGGAAACAACAACAAATACAGCACATTTTCTGGATTTATTATTTATGCTGACTGATAATGAATAAAAAGACCCACCAAACCAATCGAGAAATGAAGCCTGCTCTTCTAAGCGATGGATTTGCGTGGCAAAAGCCAATGAAACGAGCACCCCAGCAGAGAGTGACCACCAAACACCTCAGCAGCAGGGGAAACAAAGTCAAATGCTACCTGATTCACATCTGTACAACACAGAGAAACCTTATGTTAAAAAACCACAAACCAAGTTAAACAGATGTGCGATCCACTTCCGCCAAAGCAAATACTTTCTCATTGTTAGTGTCCATGTGAATAAAGTTCTACATAGATCAAATTTTTATAGGGAAGAAAGGCCCACCTAAGGAAGCTGAGTTATTTCTTCAGTGTATATGATACTTTGATGTGTTATGATCTTGATGCTTTATCCATACTTCAGCTTTGATTCTTGTGACTTACCTGCTAACGATGCTTGGAGTCCACTCATAGTGTGGTGAGGAATGATTTTACAATAAAAGGAAGAGGTAATCAAAATATACTTTCTCTCTGCAAAGAAATTGTTTGCCTTCTACTTTCCTTACCCTGCCACTTAAAACTAAAAACTAATAAGCTTCAAGCCTTAACTCAATGTTCCTGTAGATTTACATTAGACTTTTAACATAAATCAATCCAGTGGAATTATTTAAATTTTGTCTTTCCCTTAGCTGTCCTCTAAAAGAAAAAGAAAGGTAGAAGAAACACTATTTTTCCCTGAAAAATTTAACAGTTGACAAACTGTTCTATTGGACCATACCCCTGATTCCACCAAAGCAAATGGCAAAACTCTCATTGCTATTAGTGGAAAAGAGATTTGGCTTTTAATTTGTATACATGTAAATATATATTTAGACAATTATTACAGGCCCATTCTTGATGGTTAGTTGTGTAAATATTTAGAAAGTCTGGCATCCACACCATCAGACTAAGGCAGAGTGTTTTCTTTGCAGCAATTAGTCTTCATTAGTCTTTTAGCACTTAGTCTGTACCTGGGTTCTATTTTTAATAAGGTAGTTACAGATTAATATACAGCAGATGTTCCACTAGAATTTCGTAAGAATATAATGGGTCAAAACCTTAATTGTCTTAGGTGTCTTGTCTCACTGAAGTTAGTGGGATTTTTCCAATAAAGGAAGAGTGAGAAATCTGACACATGAGAAAATGCTGTCACACAGACCTTTTCCATGGAAGCTAGTACCAGTTTGCGGTAAGGTGTGCCTACGAGATGGACACAGAGAAGCGTATTACCAAAAATGATAACACATATGCAAAGAAAGAAGAAGATATTTACATGCAAAAAAGTGTGTATTAAAACCTATTTTTCTCATTCATATAGATATAGATATAGATATATAAACTCTCGAAGAAGCTTAATCCATATAGAGGATTAATGGCTTGGAGAATTAAACTAAACACAGATACATAGTTATAAAAATGCTTTAAAATCAGTCTTAGCAGTAATGTCCATGGAATTTTTTTTATTCAGAAAATGGATTTATTATTTGTTTTGGTTTTGGGAGGCTATTTCTCTCAGGTTAAAACTCGTGGATTTCATTCTAAACCTAAATTTCCGCAAGATTATTAGATTTATTTAGAAGAGTTTGTTATTTTTAACCTTTTGGCAAAATCAAGGTAACATTTCTCTAAATCATTAAAGAGTAATAGAGGCTACCCCTAACATTGCTATTTCATACACTCTGTTGCAAGCAACCTTGTCTAATGTAATAAGGATACAAACTTAGATTTATCTGCACTAAAATTTCCCAAGTGTCTGCCACTGACAAAAAACCTCTGCAGTGCTGGCTACTCAGCAAAAGTCTGATAGAGATTTTACAGATCTCTGAAAATCTCATTTGAATGAGTGAACCTTTTCTTAAACAGAACGTGTTACTCTTTCTGTTCTGAGTCGTCCAATTCAAAACAAATGCCAAGTGAGCCCAGGCTGACTGAGAGGATCGCCAGGCAAACTCATCCAGGGTTTACAAGGGGACATCGTGCTGCCAGCTGCTTGTGTATTATCTCACCAGATGGTGAATGCTTTTACCTTATGACAAAGCGCCAGCCTAGATCTGTACATTGTAGTGGTTACTCCTGTTTAATTTCTACGAGGCAATTATTTTAATAACAGATGTGTACCTGACTTGTCTGTTCGCTCCACTGTTGCTGTTGCTGGCCAGTGCACTCCCACAGCAGTGTAGCTAGAGATTCCCTTTGTGGTGTCCAACAGTCCTGCAACTAGAGCTAGAGATCATTAACAACTAGCAATGTGCATTTACTACGGTGTTCATTGGTAAAGCTCAATATTATGAGACATACATGGTCAAGTTTGAAGAAGCTTCTGAAATCAGGCTATTGGATAAGACCATTTTTGGATAAATCATCTGCCCTGGTTAAAGTTAGACAAGAGCAAAGAACGCACTTTATGTGAAAACCACATATAAGGCAAACATTTCTTCCTTTTTCATCATATCTTGATATACTGATTTGTAAAGACTTATATCACAACCTTTGTTATAACTATTACAACTCATTAAAACTGTATTATGTAATATATATTGAGTGATGGTGTTGCATCCTTACAAAAAGAAGTTAGTATGTGTCAAGCTTTACATGACTGCTGTGAGACTTCGAGTTCATGATAAAAAACTAACAATTAGAAAAAAGACATCTGTAACAATACTGCACATAGTTTAAGAAGTGATCAAAATCCTTTATTCAAAAATATATTTTTCCATGTATTTTTTACATTTTCAGTTACAATTAAGTAAATTGTTAAATTAGAAAGAAATATTATCTTTTCAGATTTATTTGAGATTCCTCTTGTCTTCTCTTGTCTATGGAAGCTAATTAAAAGTTCCAGACCTTTCATCAAGTATTACTTAAAGAATGAGGATAATGAGAAGATTGACAGTATTACAAGGATTAAAATCAGTACCTAGAGACAGGAAATTTAACTGAAAACCATAATTTCCTTCCAAGTCCAGGTGACGCATCTTCAGAAGTTGTTTGGTGATAACATTCAGTAACGGTATTAGATTATGCTTTTGAAACAATTATTTTAAAATTTCAGTTGAAAAGATTCTGTAGGTAGGGCTCATATTCAGTAAATCATTCAAGAGCAAACTTTCAGAAGGGAGAAAATGTACAGACAGTACACAATTTTGATGTTCTAATTAAAAAGGAAAGTTATAATCAGTTTATTTGCATCTGCTTAATAATTTTCAGATTTTTTTTAAACAACTGCTCTACTGAAATCTGAATTTTATCAAGCTTCCTTCTAAATCAGGCGTATTTATTTATTATTCCTACTTAAAAGTCAACCACCGCTTTGGATTTGCTAGGAGTATTTTATCAATTTTATCTTGGGATATGCCTCTAATTAGCATTTTAGGAACTATATTTTTAAAGATATGTGAATATCCATGACCTCCATATTTCATCAACCTGTTCTTGGTGTGCACATCATGAGCCATCAGAATTCTGTCTTCATAGCCTTCATCAATCAGCATACGAATCCTGCAAAAGTTAGAAGTATCCCTGTCAGTGAAAGTTCTCACTGCAGCAGCACAGACCTCACCAGGATTTACATTTCTTACATTACTTGTCTGTATTATAACACAGAAAATACTTAAGTGTTCAGAGGATAATACTCCTTACATTTATCTGAAAATAAAATACATTTTTTATTTCATGAAAAAATACCCCACCTCTGAAAACACACCACCACACATATCAAAATGGAGAAGTAAAACTCTTTCCTTTGGCATATGACTTTGCCTTTCCAGACCCATTAAGTCCACAAAGGAATTCAAGAACTTCATTATCACCATGCACGGGACACAGGTTTCATATAAATGAGTAAATAATAATTTCCTACATAAATTCCTTCTCAGCAGGTTACCTCTTGCTGCTGTCACAAAGCTGGTCCCATTCCATTTGCTAATGACCAGACTTCTACGTGTGACAGGTCTTTAAAGGAGCCTGGCTCAATTACATAAATACTTTCATATCTTTGGTTGAATCCCATTTAGCAAAGCAGGTTAATAAAAACTTGAAGTTGCCAGTATCATACTCCAGATAGACAGTTATCATCAAAACATCTTTCAAAGATGTCCATTAAAGAAGATAAATAAGACTGGCATGGCCCAGCACTAGCGCATGCCAGGAAATAAGAGCCATTAATATGGCAGTGCAGCTAAACAGCCTTGGCAAAATGACAAGTCAGCTTGGAAAAAGAAGTAATCTTTCTGGTCACACTTTTATAGCAGGACTGCTACAAGTCCTTCTCTTCCATCTTTCATTCAGGTAGCCTTACTCCCTTGATCAGCTCATTTTTTAGCATTTATATTATGTGGATGTCTACACTCCTGTATTACATGACTGTTAAGTTTCTCAGTAAGCTTCCATTTAGTTTGGCAGAGGATTGCAGCACTGAAGTGACAGGGACTCACAGACCAGCCCTGGAAAGTGCTCATTCCTCATGAAGGCCTCCAATTCCATCACCTGCCAGCACTGTGAAATTCTGCTCCTTACCTTCCTGACAATGCTTTGATCAGCAAGAAAACAAAAACTAGCCTTACAAGTACCCACTGTATCTGTACTGTATCTGAAAGCCCTTGCTGGCAGCTTTTATTACAAATAGTTACAAGGAGATACATGTAGCAGGATCTAATCAGCATGGGCAGCAGAAAGAAAGCAAATGGGATTGAATTTGGTAAAATGTTACTGTTTTTCAAAAACCCACCATTCCTTGTGCCATACAGAGCACAACACTACATAAACCATAGTTTTAAGACATCACAAGAATCTCCTCCAGCCTGAAATACAGAGAGACCACAAGCCAACCAGAAAGTAAGAGCAATGGCACTGGAGGGACTAAGTTTTTTGCTGACCAAAGCATATTATCAGAATGACCTCCTTTAATACTGGACTAATTTCATGGGTTGGGGAGGCATATGGTTCTTTCCATTCTGTATCCATTGCTCTTTCTTGCTCATTCTCCTATATTTAGTTAGTACCTGCTTCTGACTCCAAACTGCCCCAGAACAAAAGTCAGCGTTTTGCTTGCATTGGCAGAAGACTGCAGCCAAACTGCTGAAGTACACAGACAGCTAAACTGTGTCAAGTAGGTACCTTATGACTAGAGAAGTTTGTGTTTTGAACAGAAAAGATGTGAACAAGTATTTTCCATTCAGTATTTTCATTTAGAGGTCAGTTTGATTTCTACCTCTGTGGTGCTGTTTGACAAAACAAAACCCTAAGGAGATTACCTCAGCCATCCTTAGTCCACTGTGGATGCATTGACATTACTCAAACACACATACTCACACTGTGCAATAAGACAAACCTTTCATCTTTTCCTCCTAAGAACAGCCTGCTGCAAGAAATACTCAGACACTAGAGAGTTTCAGGAGAGACAATGGTGGCTGAGCAAATATGGATGGAATAAAACTCTGCCATGGTTGAACATGTGCTTGTTAACCAAGGACTTGTCTAGTCCTCTCTATATATTCCCCAGTGATTCTGTAGATGTTGATTTTCCATGGCACAGGAGAGGGTAGGAAGCACAGCAGAGAAAGCAACTTTACTCATTCTAGATGAGAAAACTGTGTATTCCTTGCAACAGTTTAAAATACTGAGTGCAAGACTGAGAGCACTGTTAAGAGAAAAACAGTTTCTAGTGTGAAAAGCAGCAGCAAACACTTGGGAGGGTGGAAGAATAACTATAGCACTTTCTCAGGAGATAACAGTTTGAAAATAGATTAGTTTCAAGATTAATCTGACAATGAGGGGGAGGGAAGCTATGTCTGAGATGAAAGGGAAAGCCAGAAGTTACTTCATTAGTGATCAGCAACCAAAATCTTTCTCAACAAGGAGTGGAAGAAATGTTTGTGACTCTGGAAGGTAAAAAGACACAGGCAGGATGGCAACCCACCCCTCAGACACCTGCCACTTCACTGCTCACAAACATTGTGGACAAACAGCACGGCAGCATCACACCTCCAGATGGAGTGGAAGGAGTGAGGTGTCCATTCCCAGTTCATCCTACCTTCCCTCAGACACTATCTGTACAGAATGTATCTCCTTGGCAAAACTTCGTGTTAGCACAGCACAACAGATGTGCTGCGCAGCTGAGCTGAGACTGCAGGTGCTGATGAGAAGCAGGGAAGAGGTACCCTGCCAGTGGGGCCAATATTTCCCCATTGTGAGCAAGTGTGAGGAGAATGGGAGCTCTGAGGAGACAGGAGTCACATCCTTCAAAACAGAGAAAGGGCAAAAGGACAGGGGAAGGAAAGGTGATAGAGTGCTTGGGAAAAAAAAGGCAGTTTTTCAGGATGGAAGGACAAATCCATCCAAAACAACCATTGAGTTTTGCTGGGTTAGCAAACCAATGAGGAGATATAACAAGCTCAGATGATGTTTGGTAGCAGCACTAAGTTTCCAATATTATGTTTCAAACAGAAATACTTAATCCTAACATAAATGCAATACTTTCACCCTTTTCGTTTTTACACACTGTACAAATTCGACCAGATCAGCATGGAATTAGGATAGAGAATGAAGTTAAAAAAGCTCTTGATCTTCTTCTCAAGTAACTTCCTACAACACTAAGATTCTGCATCTTCCTCTCAGACAGAAGAAATGATACATGCTGCTCTAATGGCGTGACAGCACTGGAAAATGGCATTATTTCAGTATGATAGAAGACAATTTTGAACAACAAGCAGAATCATTCTGTAATGGTCTTTAAACAAGTAAAATATTATTTATTCAAATAATATTTTTTTATCAATGGCCATGCTATAACTAAAACTCCATGGGAGCAGATACCTTGCAATTCTTTCACTGTCGCTTGGCATGTCAATATCCGGATGGAACTGGTAATGAAGGAATTCTGTACCAAATAGGTCATACTCTAAGTAACATCCAAGCTTAGCAAATTCAAGAACTTTCTTTTTATCAAATATGGTCCTGCAGAACATACAAAACACAGAGTCAGCACTGTAACAGGAATAAGACATCTTATGGTATGAGGACAAGTATTTTGTGATCTCCTGCTTGCAAGGAAAAAAAGCAAATAATCTAAGATTAAATTCACCCATTTAAAAAACAAGGACCCCTTTTGACACATGCAATTTAAGACGATACACAGCATTGTCCTTCTTACATTCATTTGGGATTTCATGCATTAAAAAAACAAAACAAAACCAACTCTTGCCCCATGAAATTATGAAAACCTCTACGACAATCTTTAAATGGAAACAGGAAAGTTACTCACTTTTGATATCATTAACCCTCTCAACAGACAACCTAACAAGGAAGGACATTTAAGGAGCAGGTTAGTTCATAGTGATATTAAAAAATAAACAAACAAAAAAACCCCAATGGATTACTTACACAAGACAGATTTACTTTCCCAAATCAGTTACAGGAGACAGCTTCATGCAGGATTTGTTTCATCCATCACACACCAGTAATATACAACTTTGTCTTTAGTTTCTATTCTGTACAGTGATGTTTTTAGATTGCCATTAGAACAGCAATATATCATTGTTTGCACTGGGATCTGGCCAGAATGCCTTAAGGAAATGTTCTCACCAAAATATATAGTGGCACTGTGAGTATCTGGGACATGGGCTTTGCAGCAGATTTGAAAAGTGAAGGAACAAAGCTTCTAACACTTTTCACTCATTTGGGAAAGAACAGCAACAGAAATAAGAGCTCTCTGGAATATTTTGGGTTTTCTTTGAATCATTTTTACCAAGTCTATATGCTGTCTATAGAAAAACAAAACCACTCGATACAATTTTATCTTTATAGCTACTATACAATTTTTTTTAAGAAGAAACCAAATTTCCACAAAAGCAGCACAGTTAACCAAAAGGGCAGTGGTTTGTTAGTTGTTTTTTTTTATTATTATTGCAGATATTGATGTCACAAAGCAGTTTTACCATATACAATTACACCACAGTCTGTTGCTATGGAAATGATTGACGTCACGATTTCAATATTATGACCTAACAACAGATCAAGTAGGAGGAACAGATGGGTTGAGAGAGAGAAAATCCATGTTCAAACAAGCCTGCCATCAGCAGGAGTGTAAGACTTGCCAACTGTAATTAATAAAAAATGTTATTTTAAAATAAATGTTACAGTTTACAGAGACTGAACATTTATCATCAAATGAGTTTTCAAAGTGCAGAGCAAAAGAACAGATTATTTTAGATCCAGCCCTGCTTGGTTCACAGGGACACAATCACCGAGAGCAGTCAATCCTGTGCAGGTGGCAAAACCACCCAACCATCTATTCCAAAATCACAGCCAGAACAGTTTCTTTTGAAAATTATTGTTAGTGTCATGCTTTTGGGTGTTATATCCCAACAAAGAGCCAGATAACTTAGTTTCCTCAGGCACTGGGTCCCACTGTGAGCCACAATGATATAGCAACAGCAACAATTTCCAGTTCAAATTGCTGATCTCTCAGCTGGAATTGGGTGTTTGGGCAACATTGCCCCTGAACAGCCCTGAGTTCGTGGAAAAGGAAGTGAAGAACCCTGTAATTTGGACCTCAGCCATAAATACCACAGGGACAGACACCAAACCATTACCATGCCCCAAATTCGTAACAGCTGCTGTGAGTCTTCTAACAAAAGTTACTCAAGTGAGTTGAGTCAAGATGTTGATCTCCTTCATAACCCTTAACAAATGGCTAAAGCCCAGGCTCAATAGCTTTTGCTTCCAGCCTTTCACCGTGGTTCCACTATGGATACCTGCTACCTTTTGTTCTAAGGTGCTAAATTGCAAGACATGTTAGCTAGAATTTTAGTTTTATCATTTAATTGTAAATCCACTGGAAAACTACCATTCTGTCTATGTGAAATGCAGACATGAAATATGGAGCTATGTACAAATTTATCTCACATTTAAGGGACTGGAATGCTCCCACGTGGATTTTTCTTACTGGAGGAGACTTAAAATGTTAAATGCACATTGCAAAGCCAAACTTCACAGTAGTTTATGTTAGAGCAAGTGCCAACCTGAATGTGTGAAAGTAATGATAGAAAGGATAAAAGGAAATGTCATATTGTGCATCAGCAGCTGTTACTGAAACTGCACCTCTGTTTTCGTACTTAATATTGCTTAATTTCCATCAATTAATTACTTAATTCAAAATTTACATCAGTGTATAAGAGGCAAAAAGCTGTAATTGTATGTTTATGTATCAAAATGGCTACGTAAGTATTGATACCTTGTGGCTTACTCCATCCTCTTTCATAAAAACACTTAAGTAATCAGTTTTTCCTCAAAGAGGGGTGAAAAATACAGCTATAGAAACAGTGGAATGCTGGTAAATACAAAAAGGAAGTAATTTATAAATATTCAAATATAGTTTCGTGGCATGAATTTTATGCTCCTAAAATCCTCAAGTAAAACAAGGAGCTCTGTGTGAATAAGAAACACCTGTAGCTCAATTTGCAAGCTCTTAGAGCCTGTAACCATGAGAAATTTGGAGAAGAGTACTGTTGCCTGTATTACATTCACACTAAGGGCAAACAATCCAATTGCTGAGAATCATATGACCACAAATAGTCTCCATTATTCAGCAACTGGCCAAACCAATCAATGCTTGGACATACTCCAGCTCACCATGAGCAACACAAGGTCATACAAAACTGATTTGGTAATAAAGGCTGTATTTCTAAGCTGGAGACAGAAAAGCATACCAATTCCTCTCCATGCCTCATGTGGAACCCCTGGTTTTTGTTCTCAAGGAAACTAGAAGTTAACTATCTGGTCTATGCTACGAACTATCCAAAATCCAACTATTTTCTTTTTAAGCAGTATTTCCTCTGTCTGATAGTAGAATATTAAAAAATCTGCCTTTTGCTTTGATCCAGACTCCAGCTGAATCAAGGAAATCTCCATTAGCTTCTCTGGGATTTTGGAAAGGCCATTAAGAGTGACCCAGTTTTCAAAAACACTGGAAGCCCAGCAACTTCCAGCCAGTTTAGTGAGGGCTGTTCAGTGTCCAGTGTTCAGTGCTTTGTAAATACAGGGATTTGTGCATGGATACAAATTAATAGAATTCCCATTTTTTAAACCTGGCTACGGTTATTCCTAATTCCTCTGCCAGGCTTTCAAAGACAGCATTTAAAATACCAAAATCTCTTATCAATGTGAATCTAAAAGCTGATCCTGACTGAAGTGCTGGAGGTAGATCAAGCTCTATATAAGCACTTATTTTTAAGTCAGTAAACTTGAGGATAACATTCTATGTCAATTTTTCCCAGTGTAGTTCTGAAAAATTGCAGCGAGTTGTGGCAACACTGCAGGAAGCACAGCAGAATATTCTCCTTACCTGTCGAGGTGAGACATGACTGTCTTTGAAGCATCAGCCCCAGCTTCCTGCAGAATGCGGATAATCTGGAAAGGGGAGTCACTGTTCCTGCCAGGATGGATGATAACAGGGCACCCAAGCTGTGACTGAGCCTCTGCTGTTGCCTGAAGCACTCTCTGTTCACTCGGAGTCAAAGGCCAGGAGCATCCTATTTCTCCCACCACACCACATTTGATATTAGTCCCATCCGCTCCTTTGAGTACCTCATCAACAATAATCTCTGTCAGCTAGAGAACAGAAAAATCAGATTTTTGGTTATTGTTACTATTTGTGTTAAATAGCATCAGATTTGGCCTATGGACGCTGGGCTAGTTATACTCCCAAAGACTTTCTGAACTTATTTAATTAACAGCTGGGTGTGTGAAAACACTGCCGTTAAAATCTGGTTTCTGTCAACTAATGTTATGCTAGCTATTCACTAAGACCAAAACAAACACAAAAGCAAATCAGTTTAACAGTATCCAGTCACATATTTGTCCAGGTTTGCCAAAAGAGCTGGTCTGCATGTAATTTGAACTCTGATTTAGGCAGACATTAGGTTTTCTTTAAAAACAACAAAAAAGGTTAGTTTATTCCAAAACCTTTGTCTTCCATTCCTGAATTGTCTCCAGACACAATGCAATGTAATTTCTGCAAAAAAGAGATCAGAGAATAAGCAAACCTTGTCATTCAGATAGAGATGGGAGAAACTCTGGCAAGCATCCTCAAGAACCAAATTTAAGACAAAATCTGCTTATGGGAATGCCAGTGTAAAACAACAGGAGCTCTACTGACTTCAGAACTACAAAAAACAAAGCTCAGTTGACAAATTTACAGGATCAAAATTAACCATGCTTTACAGCATTCATGGACAAAAACCATCAGAATCTCTTAATAAAACTATTTTGTTAGAAAACTTTTAGTTTTTCTTTCCCAGAATAGGCCATATATCCTGAGCATACATTCAGAATTGAGAGCACAAAATGACACTGATGATGACCTACCTTCTAAGTGCTTAGTACAGGAAGGAAATCTGTGGGTCTCCATCAGTCTGCCAAACACAGAAGGGAAACCTTTGCCTTGAGAAATCTATTTGTGTCTATGCTATTTGTATTTATTTGTATTTCAAGCAATGGAAGAACATTTAGGAAAAGCAGTACTCTTGTGTACAGTTTGGGCCAGCTTAGATCCAGTTTTGTTGGCAGCACTACTCAAGTTTTTACCACTGATTTTTAAAATTAATTTAACTAATTTGTAAACTGTGACAGACTTTTTTTAAAAAAAGGTCAGCTCTATTCATACACATTCACAGCCTCCTACCTTGGAGAGTTCCATTCCCTCTTCTCCGCATCACCACATTTTCTTAATAAAAGATGACTACTTATTACTACAGGAATATCTGGGGACCTCAGTTATTATTAACGCATTGTCTTAGTCACCATACAAACAGGCTCATGTAGACTATGCCCTGAAATGCCTGGACAAATGATAGAGAAGACAGCTATAACACACAGCAGGAGCAGAGTACTGATTTATAATTGTCCTGTAAATACTGCACTTATTTATGCTATTTACAAGAATACTGGGTAAACTCATGGGGAAGCAATTAGCCAGAAAAAGTGACAAAAGAGGTAGCAAGGATAAACTCCTTCCTTAAAAAACAGTAAAAAATTCAAGATAATTGGTGGTGTACCAAATGTCCACACAGGAAACACTGTATTTTCCTTTTACTGTTGCATTGTAACAAATCCCTCAGAGAAAATGGAGCTTAAGAACTGGAAATTCTGACAGGCAACCCAAGCACATGAAAGCAGTGCTGCTCCAGTTATTACACACAAGCAGCAGTGCTGTTCCCGTTTTCTACGCTGAGCACCTCTGTATTTCATCTATTTTACTGGAACTTCTCTCCAACCTTGGCTTACCCAGGGATAATTCATAGGACAGAGGCACTGAAGCAATGATTAAGACTTACCTGCTCCACTGTCATGGCCTGTGTTTGAGCAGAATGAGTAGAATCAACATAAAACCCAGCACCAGCAATAATATGAACTCCAGTTTCTTCAGCAAGTTTCTTCAAAGTATTCACATCCCGACCAATTCCTGTAGTTGTGTTTTCCACAATTGTCCCACCACCTGCTGCTTTAAAATGCAGCAGCTCCTCCCTCACAGCGTCTGTTTCCTGATACAAAAGAAGGTTTTCTTTATGGCTGTAGGGATTTTGCTTAATCCAAAATAAGTTCTTCATCTCAATGGGTCCATTAGACAAAGGCTCTTGGCCTGGAGAAGGTGGACAAAAGCAGCTGCTGTAGTTCATAGTCAAGTGTTCATGAGTCAATGTGTAGCCAAGACTGTCTGGCTCCACAGGGCCCAAGACAGTCTGCACTTTTCCACTCAAAGAAGGCATTTTTCTTTAATGAAGGGAAAAAAAATCAAATCCTAAAGGAATCTGGGAAAGAAAAGGAAACAAAATCATTTCAGAAAGAGCAGCATTTTTCTCAGGCAGTTGCTGAAATCCCTCCACCCTCTTGCACATGTACCTACACTCTGTGTGTGTTTGCTGAGAGATTTCCAAAGCTGTTTGCAGCAGGGTGGTCAATATGAAAACAAGGCCTTTTTTTTTACCCAACTCTGCTTGTGTCAGTACTCCAGCAACATAAACACATCACATTCCAGTACAAGGCAATTGTCAGCATTTATTGTGCTGCAGTCAGTATCACATTAAGATAAATGTTTCCTATTTAATAAAACCACTGTATGTTCATTTAGGATTCTTTGCTGTTCAGCAGCTGTCAAATTTTGTAAGCCGCAGCCATCAGATGAACACATTTGGCAACAAGGCTGAATATTCCTTACTGGTATGTTCAGTATACTTATCTCTGGCCTCCTGGTGTCAGACTCAATGTCCCTCTCACATGGCGAGGAAGCTGTCTGCGTTTGGGCACCTTGTCTGCCCCTCTCTATGTGAAATGCAGGGGTGGGGGTGATAATCTGCTCCTCTGGCTTCAGCAGAGCTCAGGTTCTCCTACCAGCTGCTTTCTGGAGGTCTAGAACAGCCCAGGACCACTCCTCTAAGGCTGACAACAGCCACCAATGATACAGCAAGGCCCACAAACAGCAGTGGAGAAGCCAGAGTGCTTCAGCAGGCAAATATTTTACCAGTTAATAACAGACCTTAATCTAACAATTTATATGTGGCTCAGCATCTCAGACACTTTTTAATTCATCTTTAACATCAATGTTACTTCTCAAAACTTCAAACAAGCAGTGACAAACACTGAGGCTACAGTTTGCATGGTTCATGTCAAAGGCCCTGCACCAGTTTGGCTCAATTCTACTGCAGGTTAGAATTAACTGCAGCTCTCCCCATTGGGATTTTGTTGGTTTTTTTTTTTCCTTTTTGGAGTGGGGGTAGTCCTGACTAACCAGTTCATGATAGATCTTCCAGATGCTAGTCACAAAGGCTTGAGGATATATAGCTAAAATCCCTAGTCAACCAAAATCATCAGTTATGAAACAAAATACATGTTTAATCATGTCCAGAGGAAAGGACTAACTAGAGCATGCATTATTGATTAAAGAGAGAAGTCCTCCCCATTTCTGCCTCCCTTTTAGTGAATAATGTCATAAACATGGGTTTGTTACTGGTAAAGCCCTCAGAGGACATTCTCCTTTTAACTGCTAAAGTTAATCTACCAGATGACAGAAAAACTGAAATCTGAAGGGCACTGAACTCTACATATCAAAGGGCACAGGAACATCAAGATCTCTTTGGGGATACTTTGATCTCATGAGAAGCAGTCACTGTCAGTCACCAATGCACAAAAGTGACCCAGCCCCTGGAAAAGGCTATTGCCTGCCCAGTGAAGTCTGTAGTGCTGGTGCTCATCGTAATATGAAGAGTTGGCCATCCATAAAAAAGAGAAATTAATGACTATGTTTACTTGCCTTACGTAAAAGCAGACTTAGGAAAAACTGTTCTTTTAAGAGTTTTGTTCCTGAACTAGCATGTTAACTTGTTTGAGAAGGTAGAAGAGCAATTACTCTCATAGAACAGACTGCTGGCTGATTAATAGGATGATTTATTTTTCTTCCAAACAAATTAAGAACTGCATGATTTCAGAAAATATCGTTCTTGAGCAAATAATTAAAAGCAAAATACCTGTCTTAGTCAGAAACTGCTGCTAACTGCAATTCAATTAAGCAGTCATTAATTCCATCCTTGAAGAAGGCTGGTGCTCTATATAGAGCAACCCACTACTCCGGAGATAGTTCAGTGATCTGAGTCATTCCTATATGCACAACTTATATGCAACAACAGCAAAGCAACTGACATAATCCTAAGCATTACCTCTGCTTTATTTTCTTGCCCCCCCTCCCCTTGCCTTTTTTTTTTTTTTTTTTAATGTTAAATGTCTACACTCTGCCATTGAGTAAAACCCTGACAGCACAGAGTCATAATTACCCTCTGCAGTGGATTCACACTTCTCTTTCCTCATGTTCACTGACAAATTTCCAATCCATTTATTAAGTTAGCAAATACCTATATACAATTAAATATACAAGTATTTAATTTCTTTTGATAAAACTTGACACAAATCAATTACCAGTTCTTGTGCCAGGCTTCTCTTGTAGCAGACACCAACCTGTTGATTTTTAAACTCTAGATTTCAGATTACAGCTCACATACAGAATTTACAGAACCCTTTGACTGAGGCCAAGGATTTTTAAAAATATAAGCACTACAAAAAATGGAAACTGACACAAACAGCATTTAGAGTAGGCCTAATTTTATCTTAATGAAAAATATATTAATACCTGTTCCTGCTTACTAACAGAGTTTTAGAAACCCACCATTCTTAATAAAAGAACTATAAAAGTAAAGACAGTCAACAACCTGTGACTGGAATTATTTTTGAAACCACTGTCCTGGTATCTTCCCTACTGTCATTTACATAAAATTCTGCCCAGATTATGCTATGATACATTATTCCTATTCAAATTCACTTGATGGAATAAGAACTGTGCATTTTTAAAACAGATTTTAGGGGCAAATAGCTCTTAAATGGAATAAGCATGTATATGTTACTATAGGAATCACTGTTTGTGTGGTTTACTTACGATCTGCATGCCATGTTTTACACAGAACTTTTTGAAAAAGTTTCTTCTTTCGTACACCAAGGACTGCATTCATATCACCTCATTTAACCATTTAAATGATGTATGTCTGGTTCAGAACAATCACCTAGACCATTTTCATAGCGGAGACAGAAGGACATATCTATAGGCAATTCATCCAGCTTATTCTGAATGCCTGTAATAGGACTGGACAAGTCACTTTTTGTAATGTTATCCTCCTTCCATGGACTAAGGAGCAAGCCAAGAAACAATTCAGGACAAGACAAATATATTTCAAATGGTTCTACATAGCATATGTGAATTAGACTTCCTAATCTTAACCCAGTTTGAGGGGATGGGAAAACGTGTTGATTCCTACAACATAAGATAAATAAGTAGGTTCATATCTGGCAATAACAGCTATTTTGGTTTTGAAAATCGCTAATTTATGTGGTGGTATTGCCAAGGAGCTCCTGTACAGACCAAGACTTCTCAGCTCTGGATGCTGTATAAAAAGAGAAATAAATTATATTTCCTGAAAATTACAAATTCAGACTAAAAAATGAGAAAATTGCTTTAAGATATAACCAAAACTTGTATTATTTCACAAAAGCCATGAAACACTACCTTATCATTTTTTTAATAAACTCTGGACAAATCTTTATAACCACCATGGCACATAAAATATGACTCTCACCATTAACCACCTATCAAATCCTGGTGGAGTAAATATTTTTCCTAGAGGTATTGTTAAGAGAAAGGAGACTTGCTAGTAAAAAGGTCACGGTGCTGCATTCCTGACTCTGGTAAAAAAATCCACTGAGTTCAATAGATGTTTTGCCTGAATACTGATGACAAGATTTATGTTTTCCCTTTTCCCATCTGAAACGTGCACTTCAGTCATTGTGTCATTTTAACGGCCTTGTAATGGGAAGTCCCTCTAGGTTTGGATTAGTTGCTTCCTACAGTAATCTCATATTGCTGAAACATTATAATCACATAAACACAGTTTCCATATGCTAATTCTGCATTTGTTTTGATTCGGTAAGCACATTTTAATGGCATTAGCACAGATTCTCTGTAGACCAGTGTGAGAATCATTTCATTGCTGTTACATTACAATGTGAGATTAGAGCAACATTAAATGCAGATTGCTCTGACATAAAATTACAAAAGAAAGCAAAAAGAATGGCTCAGTGGGTATTAATTGCATCCAGAAAAAGTTAAACACAGCTGCCATTTAGAAACAAGGGCTGCCCTGGCTGCATCAAGAGCATTTTAAGTGGGTCTTTCCTTTATGATCACACAGCCCTGGAAAATGTGACATAGCAGAGGCTGATTATGTATTTACAGATGGAGGAAATGTTTTCAATATTCAATTCTAGTTTGAGCAACCCCTACAGAGTATGGGAAACCCACTAATTAGAAATATGTGACACATCTGTGGGAAATTACTATTAGTTAGTCTATGCTGTGTCATCTCACTGTTCCCCATATGTAAACATTTTGTGACAAGGGAAAAAGTTAGCAAGACAAAGGAAGAGGAGAGACAGAGAGTAAGAGAACAAGTGTAGACTATGTCAGGAAGAATAAAAAAAATTAACTTATTTTTCTCTTCCCTCATGTTTCTGCTAAGCCTGTAGAAGTTTACAGAAAGGAAGGAACTCAATACTGCCCACACAGTTCTTCCTCTTCCCCACCAGACAAGCAAGCTTTCTAACCTCTCAAATGGATGGATGCCAGAACTACTTTACCTTCGTCAAAAATATATTCACAAGCGCTAATTACGATGCAAAGACGCCTGAAACCCAGCACTCCCTGAGACACAGATCTCAGTAAGCATGGCTTTTTTGCTCATGCATGTTGTCAAGGAAGCACACAGGGGCTGTGGAGCTGAGCTTGCCACAGCTGGGTGGCTGAGTGCAGCAGGAAGACAGAACTTGCATTTGCTCCAGGACAGATGGAGACTCACCTGTCATTTAGTCCAGCAATTCCCTGTGCACCAGTCACTGCAAAGGTGTCAAGGACCTATGACACTGTACTCCTACACAGGCACTCTCACACCATCACTAATTTGTATTACACGAGATAGTAACACATCTTGTATTGCTTTTGCGTTATTCTGCCCAAGAAATAGAATTTGAAAATGAGTGGAAGTAGTGAAAAAACTGAGGTTTCTGGGAAAACTCCAGTCTCTCCTGTAGAAATTGCAGGTATTCTGCTCTGAAGGTGACAGATTATTTTAATTAGAAGTCATAAATGTTCTTTCCTGTCTTCAGAATTGACATTAGTCAGAAGTGGCATTAGTCTTTCTTCTCTCCCAAAATGGAGTTATGAGAGCACTATGATTTGCTGAACTTCAAGCTAACTCAAGACTTTGTGTCCTAAGGAATGTCGCACAGGAGATTTTTCATGCCTTGAATAAAGTTCGCATGAGAGAGGAAGGCAACATTTATGTTGCCTCTCTCTCACACAAACTCCTCCCTAACTCCAAAGGAGCATATGCTGCAGCTCTTCCTTCCCTTTGTGGGGCACCTGCCCTTTCCAGCTTTGGGTGGCTGTATCTTCATGCAGCATGTATAACAAACCTCACCATTTCAGACGTGCAAACTCTTGACTGGGTAGAAATTGGCCAACAGACTCAAAGCCTAGAGAACTCTTGGGGGGTTATTTAAAAAGCATCATCTACGCTACCTTGCCACATTTTTTCATGAAACACACTATTCTAGAAATACTCAGAATAGTGGGTTAATGTTGTGGCCTTCAGTAACCCACCTCTGGTCCCCAAACCATTCAAAAACATATTTCCTTAAGAAGCTAGCCAAAAGAAATGCTAAATATTGCTTTTCCCTAAATTTTCTATAGATGGTTTGAGCAACCAAAAACCTTTACACTACAGAAGTGAGAAGGAATACTAAAAGTAAGACTTTATATAAGGTTGCAGTATGTGCTATGAAAAAGAATTAGGAGAGCTTTAGCCAAGCCTTATATAATCCAACTATGATAAAGAGAAGTCCCACCAAAATATGCAGGTACACATACTCCACAGCAGCTACAGTGCTTTAGTAGTACTGTCAATGTTCTATAGTCTAAAAGCAAAGTCACTTAAATTTTAAGAGAAATGTAAACACTAGTACACATATGGGAAAGGCCAATATATTGAGCCCCTGCCTACAGGACCTACAAAAAGCACACTCAGATAAGGAGCTGGGTAAGTGAGAAGCAAAGCTTTTAAATGTTCACCTGAAAGGAAAGAGAAAATTCTTACAGCATCTTCCCTCCGTGGCTTAGCTCATGGCAGACTAGACCTCCCAGCTTTGCATGGTTTGAGGGTCCTGTTCTGGCTCTAGCCAGGCTTATCTAAATCAGATTGCTTCCTTACAGCTGAACTGCCACACCAGGACAAGCACAGCGCCTCGTACCAGTCTCACAGGGTGGAGAAACCTTGGGGATCAAAGCAAGCACATGTGATTTGCCCCAAGAAGCAAAGTCCAAGTCACTTTGTATATAGAACATCTCACAATTTTTTTCCAATTTGGTTAAAGTTTAGCTGTTGTGACCAGAATAGTCAGACTTCTATTTTACCTTATTTCTGTGCAGATAACAGTCTCAAAATCTGGGCTTCTCTGAGCAAAGTCACATTGAAGTTTCTCTTCCTCAGAGAGATCTGAGACCAGCATACCCCTAAGTGTTTTTTCATTAACATCTCTTTAGAAGAACTTCAGGGGATTTTTCATTTTGGGCAGCTTCCAAAATTACTCCTGATAAAAGGTCAGATAAAAATTCTCCTCCAGGGTCAAACATTACATTAATTATATTTTACATGCACACATAGTGTTTTTAGGCCAAAAATCAGAACTGAAGTCACATTATGCTATATGCAAATATGGGCTAAGTCCTGCATGTTGATACATACATTCATATTCCTAAGACTTAATGGACTCACATTTGCTTCTCAAGGGTTCTGGGGTACAAGCACATACTCTCTTTCTTGCTAGGACAAGACGTAGAAAAAAGTCTCCTTTTCAGGAATGCATATCTAGCCTTCACTCCCTCTAAATTTCAAATTTGAAATAAGCATACGTCTAACTCCACTCTTTGCTGTTATTCTCATTGACTTTCACTGGTTTTCTCTCTACTTAAGGTCACATACACATATTTTCACATGAGCTTAATCATTTCAGTAAGCATGCTAGGTGAAGCATTATCACTTACTTGTACAGTCCTACAGAGCCACACCAAACCACTCTATGATCTTTACATGCAGGAAACACACAAATCTAAGCAATGGATGAGTGATATGCATTACTACCTCTTAATTAAGACTGAACATTACTATCTAGAAAAATTCAGATTAATGAACCCCAATGTCAGCTTTGCCACAGAACACACCAGTCACTGATCCACTGAGACCTGTAAAGCCATGCATGGTGGAAAACAGCATGGGGATTTGGTTTAGTGTCTCATTCAATATCACAGACTGCAGCAACTGAAATAACCAGGGACTTCCAGAAAACCACCTTCTTTACTAGGGAGTCATGAGCTTAGATGTACAGAACTAAATTCAATGTCCCACTACTGCAAAAAACTGCATCACAAAATTTGCAACCAATTTTAAGACCTAATGGGAAAAACACCCTGAGAAAAGCCTTTGGACTGTGACTGGAAATGGAAGCTGTATGTCCTTCTCAAGGTCCACTTCTGCTCTAAAGAAACAAGCCCACACAAGAAAAGTTAATGTGAGTCAAGGGAAAGCTCAAAGCTGATGGGTGCAGCTCAAGGAGCATCTCTTACCTCAGAGACTGCCTTTGTCAGTCTCTGCATGCTGCATGCTTTGTCAGCGGTCAGAGTCAACGACCTCTAGCTTATACAACTCCTGTTGTTTCTAAGTTCTTACCCCCATCCACAACAGTGGAATGCTAGGAACAACCAACATACACAAGCTGACAAAACTGCCAGGTCTCCTACATATCCTTCTATTTCTTTTCCAGGTATTGCTGAATCTTCAGTCTTAACCAGAACTGGACACAGAACCCTGCTGCTGTTTTGCCTTTTTGAACTACAGAATTTCTGAAAGAAGATACAAACTCAGTATTTTTGTCCTGGAAACTATTATCTGTCTTTCAAAAAATCCTGGCTACTGAGTCTAAAGTGAACAACAAAGCAAATGATCGTGCAATAAAGTTTACAGAATACCAGAATTCAAGCATTAAAACCAGCTGAAGCTTTCCAGATCCATCTGAAAATGATCCATCTGCCAAAAGGTACACAAATCACAGCAAAAAAAGAGGTACATTCCTTTCACCTGATCACTAATCCTCACTGTAGTGACTCTGGACAGGGCAAAGGCAACTGTGGGATAAAACAATTCTCCCTTTACATTTTGAGGAAAGAGGTGAGATCCCAAAAGAGCAGAAAAAGGGAGTAGTTCAGCAGGTAACATACTGTTCTTTGATCCTACCTCCTCCACAGAAGTTACTTCAAGAAAAACCCTGTGGCTTTGGCTACACAAAAGCAGGGTTTCAGAATATCTTTGAGAAGAGCAATTCTACATTTCTGAGATCCAAGTAAAAATTGTGATTTACGTAAAGCTGCCATCAAAGAGAAGATGGTGGTGGTCTTTCTTCTTACTTCCTTTTTATCTGAGTAGATAAATACCTGTGAAACATGTTTCAGCTATTGTTAAGATAAAATGCTTTTTTTGGACTACTACCAACATACATATTACTGCCAGACCAAAGATATGGCCACTGCTTAGAAAATTCTGAGGAAGCTTTTTAATTTGTGACCAGAAAAACAACATTGAAGTAGAAAACCTACCCTACCAGTTTTAGGATGTAATTTCTTCTTAGAACAAGAGGGATGGGATACTCCCCTTCCCTTCCAATACAGCTTGCAATCCAATTTTCCAGAAATGAAGAAAACATAAGAGTTCAAAACTGTTCTGAATCAAACCAGAGACTTGAACTTTAAGTTTCCACAGTCTAGATGGATCTCTAATTCCTTCATACCAAACAGGTGGCCAGTCTGATGCAAACAGAAGCATCACTGTTTTCATGAACCTTAAAAAGTCTCCATTTCATCTGACTGAAAAATGAATTTGTTCAGTATTTCAAGTCCTGAAAGATGAGGAAAACATTTTAGATCTACATCAAGTGAAATAAGGAAAAAAATTCACAGAATGTTCAGAGGCATAGTCCTTTAATAAACACAGAACTCACTGGAGCCATATGCTTCACTATATACTGATTTTTATGTGTGAGAAGCAAGCTGATGGCTCCCTAACCGTAGAGGGAAGCTGTGACACTTGTTCCTGCTGCACCATGCACTAATTTAATAAATTAGCTCTGGTCACCTACATGAAATATAATTAAGCATCTGAATGCCATTGTTGCCACCTTTGATTATAACTATGAAAACGAATGTGATGATGATGATGACAGGATGGCAAATATTATGTCTGTTAAATTCCAAAACATGAGAGGCATTAATAATAAGTTACACTTATGTAGTCTCTCATAAAATAATCCCAAAGTACCTGACAAAATGATACAAAACTACTTATTAGAAGCATTGCTTCACTCATCACTGAAACACAGCCCCTAGCAGAAAGAAGGCAGCAACCTTTAAACACTACAGAATATATTATGACCGAGGACATTGAATAATGTATCCAGTGTTAGGCAGAAGGGAATTCCAGACAAGTAAAACAAAATTTCCCAAAAGTAAGTGATCTGCAGCTAAAAACTTGTTTCATTCAAGAACTGTCACAAGCATACAGAACTGCCTCTAGCACACATATACCACCCTTAACAACAGATGCCTGAAAAAAATATTATTTTTACAGGTATCTTAGAGACAATATATACATTCAAGTACTTGCTAGGCTCCTCAGAACTCCTCACCAACAGGACCTGTTTGCTTCACCTTAAGACCAACCGAACCACAACACAAGACCTGCTGCAGAGGGGTTGCCAAAACCCAAGGCCACTGCCCAGCAGTGGCTTTAGCACCCTGCTGAGGCACATTAGGCGCGGGGAGCAGAACCTCCCTGGCTCAGGTTCAGCCTCCCTTCCGCAGCTCCCCGAGCCTCTGCCAGGGCAGCAGGGACCTGCCACAACCGTGTCTCGGCACGGGCAGCAAGCCTCGGGCCACCGAGAACAGGCACGGTGTAGGAATCCCAACAGGGCACACGGGCAAGTCTGGAGCTTTGCTGCTGAGCCTTGACAAGCTTAAGCAACTGGAAGCCTCTTGCAGAGGGCTGCTGGCGCTTCCAGATGGAGAGGCAGCTGAAGGCAGACTCTGAAGGTCCCAGTTTTGGATTGAGGCATTTGTTCCTTCACAGAGACACCCTCAGGAACGGTTGGGAGAGGAGTACTAGAGAGGACGTAGTTCCAATATTTAACTTGTTATGGCTGTACAAATATTAAATACCAGCACTAATAATAGCAGCGTAGCCGCACTCACACAGTGAAGCCGCCGGAGCTCGGGGCTTACTCTGTTGGTAGCTATCAGCTGGTGCTGTAAGACGCCTTTGCAGAGAAGAGTTGCCCGTCCCCTCACACCCCAGCCCTGCCTGACCCAGCCGCCGTCCCGGCCACCTCTGCCCCTCTGCCCCTCGCCCCGCGGGGCCGCACCGGCC
>VWZU01008019.1:550573-561457 GCA_013397095.1 Sterrhoptilus dennistouni
AGAAGGGCCGGGGAGCGGAGCGCTGCCCCTGGGCCTCCATTGGACCGCCCAGGTCGCTGCCCGCTCCCGGCCTCAGGAGCTCTCCCCTGGAGCGAGGGAGGGGCAGCTGTGCTTTGTGTCGTCCTTGGCTCCTAGTACGAATGAGGGCCGGTGGCTGTGAGCATCCTGCCTGTCCTTGTGCGTACCCCCTGTTTGCACGGGGAGGGGGCTGGAACCCACTGAGTCATTCCGGGAGGCGCGGCGGGGCGGGGGCGGGAGCTCGCGCTGCGTGCTTGGCCTTGCGGGACGCAATATTTTCTGATATACCCTTCAATGCAAATAGGAGGGTTGAAGAGGCACTTCCAAGGGTCTACACACAGGATGACTATGACTGACTGGAAGAAAGTGCAGGTTGAGAGTAAGAAATGAAAACACGGCTAACACCAAGTTAAAATCATAGACTCATTGAGGTTGCAAAAGAATACCAAGATCATCGAGTCCAACCTTTGACTGAACACCGTGTCAACCAAATCTTGGCACTAAGTGCTATGCCACTTTACTGGGCGGTTCATTCCAATGCTTTTTAACCCTTTCAGTAAAGAATTTTTTTCTGATGAAGAATTCATCTTCAGAATCATTTACCGAGGATCTCAAAAGTGTCTTATTTACCTAAGGCTCACAGCCTTAGTACCACAGTGTGGTACTATTCCATTTTATAAAAGGGTAAACATGCTGGTAACATGACTAGCAAAGGCACAAGGGACAGAACTCTAACCCTCACACATAGCCAAAGCTGCAGCAAAGTCACCCAGTGCATTGTGTAAGCTGACGTCAGGAGGTGAGCCTCAAGCTTTTCTGGGAGAAGTACTTACTCTTTTCATTGCTATCTGTTCTACTTTGGCTCTTCCTTGTTCCCATTTGTAACAGGCTGGGGCCAGCATTGCAGCACAACGCCTGCAAATGGATTCTTGCATGCCTGCCTTTAATATGGCCTGGAAGAGATGGATCTTAGCTTTTATTCAGATCCCAGATAATCCTGTGATGCAGAAAATGAGTGGGCAAAACTGTGAATGAAAGCCAATGCATGCTGATGCATGGGCCGTTTATCATCTATCTTACAGTGAAGGACAAAAGTGGAGGTAGTGGATGAAAAATGAAGAGGGTGCCAAAGTAAACAACTTTAGAGAGATAGGAGGCAAAAGAAGTTGTTGTTTTATGAAAGTGATGCAGAAATGAAATTTTGGCTTAAAGAAAAAGAAGAAAGGCATTTTGAGAATACTAGACCTGAGGGTTAGAGTCCATAAGGACTGCTGATATTGGTGTGGGGAGGACACAACCTTTAGGATCTCAGCTAAAGGGAAATTACTGCCCAGTAAGGGAAAGTAAAGACAGTGACACAATTGAAATGCTTGAGATCTTTTGAATTAGCACCCACTCACTGGAATATGAAGTAGTGATTAATACAAATAGATGGCTGGAGCTAAGCTGCTGGGATGGTTCCTGTTGTCCACATCACTTGTTTTTATTTGCTTCTCATATGAGGTCAGGTGGGTAGGGGTCCTGCAAAGATTAAGTGGAGATATGAAGGCCTGTCATTTCTAATGGCTTGTATTTCAACATGTTCATATTGGTGGGCAGTCAGTGCAGGAGAAATTATGTATGAGAGCTATGTTAAAAATAGTCATGCAATACTTTATGGAACATCATTTGTCACTGGCCATATCCAACCTGTTTTGAAGATTTGTGATGAATTTTACATAAGGCCTGTATTCTGCATCTTTTGTGTTCTAAAATATACAAGCAGTATTAAAACTTGGATAGGTACAAAATAAAACCATATTCAATCTGCATTTTTACACATGCAGAATGAGCTTCTCTTTAAAGCAATCTTCACTATGTCCAAAGCAAAGTAAGATACTATATTTTTGATTTTTACGTCCTTGACTTCAACCTGCTATGAAACAGAGGCTTGTAAACATAAAGTAATGGGACTGCCTCATTCAGACCAAATGCATAGTGAACAGTGAAAACAAGTCAGCAGCTGGCAGAGTCTATACATGTGACACTCATTTCACAGTTTAGGTGATATACAACCTTGTGTAATGTATCTGGCATTTGTATCCACTTTTCCAGGTCTGAAAACCAGGCTATGGTCTTTCTAGAAATATTGAATTGGTTGCCAGATTAAATGTTTCATGAAACTGGGGAGTCAACTGACCACCCTTGCCTCCCAAAGCCTCTTAGCTATACAAAGAGCAGTGGCAACTGTCAGTAACATCATAAGCTAAAATATCCGTATTGCATAGTTCAGAAACAAGGAGAAGTGGTTTACTATTAAAAGAAAAAAACGAAAGAAGAAAAGGTGTTCTTTATTTTGCCAGGTGTGCACTAAAGCAAAGCTTGATGTTAGTAGTTTTTGTAGAAGTTACAGTTTGGTCAGGGTTAAATCATGCCTGTGCTTTAGTGCACCTCAATCATGGCATGACCAGACAGAGCACTGATGCCAATGTTCCTTTTCCATTTGGGACACTGTTGTAAACTCACTCCACTGTTCAACAGTAGACACAAAATAAGGACCAAGTACTTGAAGTGTTTGAGATTCAGTAGCATTTCTTTTCTTTCCGAAGGTGTATGAAGAAGAGAGCAGACCAATAGTTGCAACATCAGGCCTGGGTGACCTAGGGGAAAGTGCTCTCAAGGGTCCATACCCAGAGGTGCATAGGTCCCAAAACCACGTGGGTTTTCCCAGAGCAGAGAGGCTGTGAGAACCACTACCTGGGTAGCTATGGAAACAGCTGAGCCACCACTACACTGGGACCCCAGGGAGCGGGAGCCCTGAGACTGAGTGATCTCTTCCAGACTGAAATCTTCTGCTTGGGTTCAATTTCTCAGGTGGTATAGAAGATAGAAAAACCATGCCATGTTTTAGTTTTACTCAGAGAACAACTGATAAGGTTTATTCAAGCTTAAATGCAATATTTTTCTTCTCTGAAACAAGTTCATTTTGGGGGGGACTGTGGTAAAACACTACAGCATTCATTAGGCCAGCTGGGCTGCCCGGGGGAGCTGTGGAGTCACCATCCCTGCAGGTATGTAAAAGACATGTTGATGTGCTGCTTAAGGATGTGAATTCGTAGTGGGCTTGGCAGTGTTAGGTTAATGGTTGGGACTCAATGACCTTACAGGTCTTCTCCAATCCAAAAATTCTGTGGTTCTAAGATTCTAATGTGACTGGAGAACCAGACAAAATTTCAGGTACAAACAAGCACTTCTTTGATATCATGCTCTAAATGAGTTCTTCTGATATTACTTGAAGACAAAAAAATCCAGTTTGCTATAATAAAACTTAGTGACTGAAGGGCCCAGGTTACTATTAGTGCCTCTTCAGAAAGACAGTAAGCACAGAAAGGAAAAAGAGGCAGAATGTAATTTAGGCACTATTTGTGCAAGGGCCATTGCAAACGTAAGCATTTGCACATGCTGTTTAGAAATGGGAAGTGAGGGTATCATTTGCACACATGCACCGTATAACCCACAAGTTGGTAGGATGACAGAGCATAAAAAACACTGCAGAGATAATTCATTCAAAAAGGGAAAAATAAGAAAAAAGTAATCCTCCAGGGAAACCCTTTATTGATCATGCTCTTTCCAAAGGGATTCCATGAACTTAGAGGGTTAGAAAAAATAATTTGTTTGTCCATCTGGTATATGCCTATTGCTCTTAAATGACAGAACGACAGACAGGACTCCTATGCATGCAGGACATGAATAGTATGATAAGTAGGGTTTAAAAACCAACCATGACTGTTTGGAGGGGGCTTCAAGTATGATTTTTTTTGTTTAGGAAATGGGGTTTTATTGATTAAGTGTTAGTCAATGATGACAATGACTTTTTTTAAAAAATTCTGATGTACTGAACATGTAGGTACCAGTCAGTGTTAAATTGCAGATGCTCAAAGATGCAAATAAAAATTAGAAGAAGTGGGCAATACATAATATTTAAATAGAAATAACACAAAGCTATTAATTAACAGCAAAAGTAAATATGTCTCTGGAGGCAAAAGGCAGAGCAATGTTGACTTTGACTAGACTTACTTAATCCTACATTCTTAGTTATTACTTGGGTTAGTGGAGGGTATTTATAAAAAGCCAAGCTAGGCTGATCATTAAGAAAGTTTGCAGAATTCAGCTTAATGTTATTTCAGAATACCATGGAATTCAATTCTCTCAGCACCTTCATCTGTTTTTCTTTTGACTAGGCTAGAAACTCCAAGCAGCTTTTATGATGGTACCTCTCCTGTTATCTTGTTGATTAATATTTTAGGAGCTAAGTATTTTCAAGCTTTTGTTTGATCCAAAAACACTTTTTTTTTCCCAGAGAGGAGTACGCAGACAAGTATTCCTGGGAGTCTGTAAGCTTCTGAGGTGTTTTCAGCAAAAAGTGCATGTTCGCCTTCTGTTTCAAGAGAAATTTTTTCAAAGACATGTACATAAGTTTACTGGATCTAGATGACAAGTGACTGCACAGACTTTTTAAAGAAAATGACAGATTAAAGTCACATATAATCTTAAACTGCAGGTGTCTTTCTGTTGATGATGACACACACAGTAGAGGAACACAAGAAGGAGAGGAATGAAAAGGAACAGAGGAGAGGAAAGGTTCACTGACAGAGTGGAAGATGGGCTGATTGGGAAACGTGCATAATTTATAAGGGCTGCTGGTCAACAGCAAAAATTTCCCAAATAAACATTTCCAGCTCTTCTCAATAAACATTTTTTTTTACAATGAAACAAAAAAAAAATAGAGTAAATTTTACTGTTTCACTCACTGTTATTGATTTGAACATCATTTTATAGTGCTGTGTGGGGGAAATTTTGGAACAACTGCTGCTTTGTTTCCAGCTCAGTGCTAGGATGACTTCATTCAGTATCACAAAATTCAAGCTTATTTCTTCTGGTGATCAGTGATAGCACACATGAGTAAACCAAGAGTTGTCACTTCAGCCTGCCACTTTACCTTCATTTTTTTGATAAATCCCAAGAGCTGCAGATAAATGACTTTGATACCATCTGTACTTGCAATTAGTACCAAAGTTACAAATATGTTCATGTGGATGTAATTGAGGGCAAAACTTGAGGTTGCTAGATTTCAATTCACTGTACAAACACAATTTCTTCCAGTTATTTGACACCTTTTAAACTTTATGTCTTTAATGAGAGAAACTGAAAATGAGAAAACTCCTTAATGAGGGGAATTGAAGTGGAGATGGCTGTACAGGCTCGAAGTAAGCCATAAAAGGAGGCTAGACTGTTTTTTTTCCTACTAATTCACTGGATCAAATCCTATCTCCTTAAATCAGTTCTCTACCTCCCATTTCTTTATTGGGAACACGATTTGTTCTTTATTTGCCTCAAGTTTCCATTGCTTAGCTAAAGGGCTCCAAAGGTCACGAGACTGCATATGTTTAACAAAGGATAAAATTTGGCTTACAAGCCTTTGGTTTATTTGCTTAAAGCACATTTTTATTTTGTCTGAATGTTTCACTGTTAATTTTGGCACAAGAAGATGCTATAAGTAGTGTTATTAAAACCTAGTAGTGAACTTAGGGGCATGGGATCAGGTCTTCTAGGCCCTACTCTCTAAGTAGGCTTCTTGAAATTAGTGAGAACACTGCCCTTGTTCTGTCCAGATGGTTATTGAGTTATGAACATTATTTAAGAGAAGATAAAACTGATGGAAATTTAGAAGCATATGAAATTAACATGAGACATTCAGGCTGCAATCCAAAGTGGAACAGATGGATCTGAAATTGGTTAATGCTAGACCAAGGAAAGCTCAAGTATTTGTACTTATTAATGCTATCTGGGTTACCCCTGGTGATCATGATGCACCCATGCATGCCTAAGCTTCTCTGGACTCTGCACTAAAGTATCCTGGTCCAAGGAACTGCACCGTCAGCGGAGGGGTTACCATACAATGCCTTTAACCATTTCCCTGTTGAGTAAAACTTTGATAGTTCTGACTCCAGCCATCCACATTCTGAAAGTTTTATTTGTAAGGGCTTATTTTTGTAGTTATGTTGTTTGTCTGTTTTTTTTCAAAAGTAAGGTTTCTTTATTTTCCCTTCTTGCAGCATGGCCACCTGCTACCATTTCAGCTTTAACTGCATCTTCTTGATCTTTTATTCTTGCTTGTTCACTTGTTGTTTTCACCTGTCTCTCTAAGTAATAATAAGTATACATCTTTCCATGCTTCAGTGTCCAGCTTCTTGCTCTGCTCTATCTTCTCAGTTTTTGCTCTCTGTCATGGCTCATGAGACACATAGTTCAAAACTTTCTTTTAGAGAAAGATATTGTATTTTCTCCAGTCTTCCTCTAACTCCTCACTTTAACCTTGGGCTTTTCTCTGATTTTTTTAAAAAATAAATCAATGCCTACTGCTAGACCAAATAATTGCCTCTCCATACAATGTAATATATTATTATTTCATATTTTATTAAAAATTATATTAGTTTGTGCTTACAGCTAAAATGCAATACAGCTTTAGGCCTTACAGAATCATGTTTGGGAGATTATGGAACAATTGTTCTGATCCGTGAAATTAACTACTGAGCACTAATCACAATCAGATTTAGCACACTAAAAGGGGATTCAATTAAGAATTTAAATGCCTGAGAGTTTTACTTTCTGATTTGCAGAACAAAAGCTTACTCTTACCAATGCTGACTGCATTGCTTTCTCTAACACGTGCATTGAGGACAGTAATTTACACTGGAATCCTCTCTTTGCTGCCTCTCTTTCTGGACAACATCAGTTTATTTGAAGGGACAGTCTCTCCTACTCTGTTGTCATATTTTCAGTCAGTAACAGTGCTGTGATGGTAGGTCTGTAAGTGATCTGGAAGGTCCCCTGGGATCAGGTTGCTGTTTAAGAATTGAGCCCTGTCAGTTTGCCTGCCCTGCCAAGAACTTGCTTTTATCTATGGTAATTGCTTTTAGAGCTGGAAAGCGAAGAGGCTCTTCTCTGGGACTCCCATGCTTCATCTTTGCTTGTGGCAGACTAGTTTCACAGCTGCTCCAGCCCATTTAGGAGTCATTTTTCTTTCACCTAGTAGATATAAATCTGCTGCATTCTGCCTACAATTGACTGTCCCTCTGCTTTGCTTTAGGACTTGTCCATTCAGCACTGCTTAATGATCCTGATCCTGCAATCCCTTGGTGTTGACTGTAACTTGGGTGGGAGAGGGGTCAAGTTTGAGGCCGACTGATAGAAGTAGAAATGACTGCCCCTTTCAAGTCAAACTAGGGTGAGCAATTTCGGCTGGCTTGCTCAATCTAGGATGCAGCTGCAGTCCATGCTATTTAAAAGCAAATGTTTACAGGAGAGAAACAGTTTTCACAAGGCAAACAATTTTCTCTGGTTCTAACAGATTTTCTAGTTATCGATCAGCTACTCCTTGAAAGGGAAAGAAAGAGCTCACTGGGGTGAGCAGCAAAGTAGCAGAATTTACACTGTATTAATTTGTATGATACCACCTGTATACTCAATGGTATTGCTTCCAGTCATATTACATAGCTGTAGAAATTTCAAGGCTGACTACTGTTACTTCCAGGGGCTATAGCAGCTGCTGGGGATTGCCGGAGTGAGGATGACCTGGATTCACCATTTTCTTGCATAATTCCTCAGTTGCAAATTTCTAACAGGGACAAGAATCTGGCTTGAAAGTAGTTCCCTTCTGTGTTGTGCACACCATGCAGGAATTGATGTAGCTATGGGGAAAGGGGAAAACTGACAGCTCTTCAAGGACAGCTAACTGGAGATCAGACAAACAAGTAAAAGGGATTTTCTCCTCCTGAATGTTTGTGGGAGAACAGGGCAAAAAAACCCTTTTCATTTTTATTTTGCATTTACAAGGAGCTCCTTGAGCTTTTACATCCATGTAGCTTTTTATGCTTTAGTCACGTGCCTGCTTTAGACAACATTTTACATCATTAATTCCCCCGATCCTGCGGGTTGATGCATGTGGGAAGCCCTGTGCTCCCATGTGGAGCCTCACCATTTTTAATGGTGTGCTGTATAGGCAAAGACAGTTCTCCCTGGAGAGAAACTTTCAGCTTGAGGTGCATTAGTCAGTCTTCCCTTGTTTGTGTTGCTCTTGCAGGCAAAAGAAAAAAAAAAAAAAAGAAAAAAAAAAAGGAAGATAAGAAGTAGCAAAGAACTGAAAGCTACACATGCATCCTCATCCACATGCACGTGGAAATACACATGCACAAAACCAAAACAGACATTAAAAGCAGGTTTTCTGGTTAATTTTTGTGTTCTCTAAATTATGAGCTGACAGTATCCCCTTGTATCCTGAAATAGCAGTATCAATTGCAACATCTTACATGGAGAAATTTCTCATTTTCCCATGTTTTGATTTCAGAGGTTAGAGCTACAGTTATTTTATATGTACATTTTAAATTTTTATTCATATTTGCTGTTGAATCATACTTTTACATCCATATGAAGAAAGTCAAGGACAGTTCTCTTTCAGCTGAAAATATTCTTTCTTCAAAAATCTGTCTGCTGTATTCTTTGATTTATTGCCTTGTTGGACACGATACCAAGTCTCATGCCACAATATTCCTGTTATGAACAGGAGTGGTTTTTTCTCCTCTCTCAGTGATAGATAAATCAGAAGAGCTGCATTTTTAGAGGATAAGTTACAGTTTATGAATATTATATTAATTATCTCAGACAGTGCACTTGAAACACTGTACCTTCTTAGTTAATTGCCTTGCGCAAGCTGTAAGTCTAAGTTCTTATATTGTCATGCAGATTATATAATCACCTGTGCAAAGGAATGTGAAAAATCTACTTAGTGAAATTCCACCTCTTATTTGTACCAGTGACAGTAGTCATACATGGAAGCCCATGTTTATAGAGAGATCGTTTTCTGAGGAAAACAGATGGGACAAACTAGTAAGAGATAATAGGCATATTTTATAAATTTGGGGTATATTTTTGTTTCCTGATTGAAAAATCTATCAATTCAGAAATATTGACTTGATACATTTAATATAATTGTCTGTAACGTGGGTGCCAGTTTGCTAGAAATATGCAAACCCAGTTCCAGCTATTTGTGTTCAAACAATTTGTGGCTCCCTCTATTAAATTTAGGCGAATATTTACAACTCAGAAATAATGACATGCCAGAGTTTTGGACTCAGCCAACTCAATGAGATTTTCCAGACAGTAACTCTTAAAACACAATCCAGATGATGAAGATCCTGGTCATAGCTTCCTTTCAGTCCTATCACTTACCCCAGGGACCTGGAGAAGTGGATACCTCCTTTTACAAGGACACCTTTAATTGATGTAAAATATTATGTTCTGTAAAACAGCAGGGGACTTGTTGCTGATTTATCTAAATTGCCTTAAATAGTTACTTTTTCTAAAGAAGGAACTCAAGAACTGTCTACTGCTCTATCAATCTTACTGTTGGGAATAATGCCTTAAGTTTTAGCTTTCATATTTTGCAGATTCCATACTACATTAATATGTAGTATCAATCAGAACTTCATATAAAGTGTTAGCAAGTTCTCTTCACAGTTAGACAAAGCAATCCTTTTGCAGTCCAAAACCAAGGACACTGTTGCAACTTCAGGCCCAAAATGGACAAACAGCATGTTGAGGAGAGCAGTCTGGGAGGATGGGACTTCATAACCTGAAGCTGTAATTGGACAATTAACCCCAATATGTAAATGGACCAAAACTTACAAAAGTGTGAAAATGTGTGACCCATTGTCCATCTTAGATGTAGCCTCAGCCAGCCTCTTATACTCTCCAAGGTGTATCCTTTGAAAGCCTTTTAAATAAATACCTACTTTATTCCTTTAACACGACTATCCTCTGTTCTGTGTGGCCTCTCAAGGCATCTGGAGTGCAACAGAAGCAATACATGGTGGGTCAGCTCCAAAATATGACTACACAGAAAATAGAGTGGAGAGCAAAGAGCTCTCCAATAGTAACATTATTAAAGTCTAAATAGGAAATGTTTTTCAGCCTCCTTGGAAAAATTTTCTTGATTGACTTTTCCACATGAGGATTAACCCATAAAATCTTTAAAAAAGCTTGGTCATTGCTTGCATCTGAACTTGATGAATATTTTTTAAAAAGCTGCTGATATTTATTAGAATGAAGACTGAGATATTCAAATAAGGACTAAGCAAATGTTCTGAGCCAGATAAATATCTCTGTGACCAATATCATGAAAGCAGCTGATCTTACTTACATCAAAGAAAGGTGTGAATATATCTTTAGGACTGTTATACCCCTAGACATCCTCCCACAGAAAGACCCTATTAAGCCAAGGTAAATTGTATGAATTGCCTTAAAGTGGGGCCTGTCTGTTCTGATTTTTTTGATACAGCAAGTTGAAGTTCAGTGTGATAGTGATAGTACTGACTATTAAGGCTGAAACTGATAGGAAAATGCAGTTGTCACCTACAGCTTTATTATTGTAGTGCAACAGAAATGTTCTTTTCTTGAACCATTCTTGCTTGTAAGAAAGGCAGCTGGCCCCTCCATTCACTGTCCAATTAGATAACATTGGTACATTTTGCTATAAGGATGCATTTTAAATGAGGTTCTTTTTAAAATGCATTTGGCAGCCTGAAGACACTACCAGAACAAATTAGTTATGCTTAGTGCTGCATTTGAACAGTATCTTTTCAATTGCTTTGAAAACAGAGTCACTCCACACTTTATCACAACTGTGATTTAGTGGTTTATCACAACTCAGCTCAACTTTGCAGTCATTTTGCTAAAACTCGTTCAGTTAGTTCTCCCATCTTAATTTTTTGTGTGAATTTTGTGTTCATGAAAGATGCCAAATTAACAGCCCGGGATGCTTTCCTTTTT